>JAALXI010000108.1:0-231336 GCA_012977755.1 Fusarium nurragi | reverse complement strand
CCGCATCCTCCTCCTCCGCATCCTCCCCCGCAGCCCCCGGCACCGCTGTCATTTCCTCCAGCTCCACACGCTCCACCGGCCGCATTTCCTCCGCAGCTCCCACCGGCACATCCCGGCGTACCTCCGTATGCATAAACACCTGGAACGAATACCACCGGAGCCATCCATGGTCCGTACACTGGAACACGTTAGTATTTTTCTCATCACCTAGGTCATAAAGAAGAACCTACTCGGGTATGAATATCCCCAGTGGTCGTAGTATTGGTCCTTGGGTGGTAGTTTGCGGCCCTTCTTGCCGGCGCGCTTGCAGGCTTTCTGGTAGTTTTCCTCCAGACGCTTGTTTTGCACTGCGCGCATTCTATTCTGGACCTTTTCAACGTGGTTGGTGGCGACGAGGGCCTCGTCGAAGGTTCGGACAGCATTGTGTGAGGAGATGTGGGCTGAGTTGTCGGGAGGGCAGAGGTCAGCTGCTCCAGATTCGTAGAACTTGTCTGCAACTAGATAGACAAAATTAGCTTCGAAGAAAAGAGGGAATATTCAGGCTTACTCTTTTCACTATGAGACAACTTGAGCAGTCTTCCAGCAGACGATACATGAGCTGTCCGTACACTCTCGCAGTACCAGCAAGTGCACATAGAGTACACCTCATCGTACATCTCCTGGTACGTCTTACTTGTCCACTCAAACCCATCATTCAGCTTCTCATCCTCAATCTTATCGTCGTGCCTCACAAACTTGAACATCGTCCTCGTCGTAAACTTGTAATAAGACAACGGCATTAACTGATGGGTATGCCACGCTAGATCAACATCAAGCGTAGGCACAGCAACTTTGTTGGGATTCTTGGCAATGATCCTCATAAAGCGCTGGTATTTGAGACAACATCTGCTCATTGTCTCTTTGGCAGTAGGCGAGTGCAACCAGTCGAGCTTACACATCTTCTCTGCAAAGATACCTTGACGCATCACACACCCGGCAAGATCGAGAGCGAAAGGACTGAAGTTCTCCCAGTAGCGAGACATCATCTTGCGAATGCAAATTTTGGAGGCTCCCGGCACGCTGTGTCTTCTAGACGCTGTTCCGCCAAGGATCGTAGCTATAGCGCTATTACTGAAAAGCGCATCGGCCTCAATCATCTTACGCACGTTCTCCATGGTAGCTGGATCCTCAGGATCGGGATTGTCGAGAAGAGTTTGGATCTGAGTGCGCAAAACATGCTGGATCATGCGGTTAGGGAACATGCGCTGGTCCTGCTTTGTTCCTTTGCGCTGTGGCATCACGAGAACGGGCATGCCGCTACCAGGCCACAGCAGGGTTCCGGGCATAGGTTCAGTTTTGAAGATGAGGTTATCGACGTCTCTGCAGAATTTGGCCACACTGAGGGTTTCTTTCGTGATGCGCGTGTTGCATTTGGGACATCGGGTTTCGAGCTTGCTGTCTCCGTAGCCAGAGCCAATGAGGCCTGGTCGTTCTGGAGTCTTTGGTATTTCTTCAAGGCCACATGTCGTCCAGGGAACCTCACAACTCTTGCCGCAATTCTTGCTGGGACATCTGAGGGATTTAACAAGAGGATCATCGACGTTTTCCCATTGAAGGCCCGTTTGTGCGACCCATCTGGCCTTGTCTTCGTCCGAGACGTTGAAGTTGAAGGAGCCGTCAATTGCGGCATTGACGAGGTTCCATGGCATGCCACTCTGCCAGAACTCGCGGTTTCCTCGCCGAATACAGTCCTCGAGGAAGTTGTGAGGGTTCAGGAGGTGAGAGTGATATACCATCAAGACATCTGAAAATTGTCAGTGGTGCAGATTATACAGCGATTCAGGTGACTTACCCAGAGGTGGAAGGGTCTTCTTCACCCACCAAGAAGGGTTCTCTCCATCCGTAAACTGCCCAAAGGATGGAGAATTCGGATCGCTCATATCGGTCTCGGTCAGAGGAGGAAGCTCGCGGGGAAGCGAGTCCCACCAAGCTTCATACCGATCCACAGCTCTCGCCACGAATAGAGCCCAGCGCTTCTCGCGCAGCTTGCTCAGAGATTTCGTCTTATCCTCGATATCTGGAGTATAGCCTTGGTCGTAAGTTTGCTCGATCACATCGCCGTTCTCTTGGACCTCTATGTTTCCATCTGCGCGAGTATCCCAGATGCCCCAAAGACCATCGGTATACCCGATATCTTCTTTGAGCGCCTCAAATGCGAAGAGGAGTCTGAGATGAGCGATACAGCTGTTCGGCTCCGGCTCATTGGGATTTGGCTCTATATAGAGATCTCTGAAAGGTGCTGTGATGTCAAGGTCTTGGTCTGGGACATTCAATGCGGGGGGATTATCAGACACAGCCTGATAAGCTGGAGGCACAGCCATTCTGTCGATAGTAGAAAGATTCAATTCCGGAAGGAAAGTTTGCTCATAGATAATCTTGGCGTAGGATATTCTTGCGAGATTAGCAAGTTTTATATCATGGAACTGTGCGGTTGGTATCGCCCCGTTCCTCCACGTTTACATCATTTGTGGAAATTGTGGTGGGTTATCGTGGCAGTGCCGCTGTTGTAAAACGTGGTGGGTGAGAATGGGGATGGTTCTGAGGGGTCAATTGGGTGATCACATGGCGGCGATGCCGATGATCCGACAAGGGCTGCATGGGCACTAACAGAGTCTCTCGCTAAGTTGGTGTAGATCAGTTAGTTATGCTGGTATCAGCCAGCCTGTTTGCCCAAGCACTCTTTAGGCTGAGCCACCGCCCGGCTACAGCAGCATAATAGGTACTGGTCCGGAATTCCGCTCCGGTCATCAGAACCAACAGCATAAAATCGCTCCAAAGTCGGGCAACTTGGACGTCGCATCATCTGATCTGATACGGGTGTCCCATAACAATAAAGGAAGAGTGCTTCTAGAAGGCTTAGCGATCTGATCGACCCGGTTACAGTACGTACCTACGCCGTGGGGATCTGATAATATTTGGGGACACTTCACTCGAGAGGACTACGTGATAATGCTTCTGCCAAAGGTATAAAAAGTCTCAAAATACTTTCAAAACATAAGAACTGTCATAGGAAGTATCCCAAGAATCATTGACCTTATTTCAATAAATAGGAGAACCTTGTGCTGGAGTTTTCTTGTCCGATGCTATATCCCCTGGTAGCTAAATTATCCCCTGCTATTCAATTCAACTCATTCTGCCTAACCTGGCTGTGTGCAACCTACTAACGTTACGATTGGTTTAACAGGCCACACTATTTATTGGAGTCGGTCCTTATCACTTGATCGGAGTTATCAATTCTCGGGGAATGCGGATCGGAGATTTCCAATCGAAAGCGCCGTCCGTCAGCAACCACATTCAGGTCATCAAGTTACAAGTTGTCGAATGCAACAAACAGCCTCTTACCAGAATGAAATTCGAAAGTAATGGCAGAACCACTCAATCGGGGGAGTTCGAAGTGAACAAGTTTTAGCTCATCTAATAAGCAACTCAACATGATGAAGCACTCTTTTCAGGATGATCCTACCGCACTGAAGCAGACCATAATGTGAGTAAGCTGCACAAGAGTAAGCGCCAAGATTGATAACGAAGAGTGGTCTAATACTGATGATCAACCTCAAGCTACTAAGTATTTACTTGAAGATCATAGGCTCGTGAAACGTTTGTCCCATCAAGTCAAAGTGACGCGGCCACTGAGTTAAATCGCGCGAGAATAAGCTCTCGGCCGTGACTCTCGGTCGTGTCCACAAATGCCGAAACTGTAGGGTTCACATATCCCCGAATCTCGCTCTTTTTAAGTCTTATAATTGCTCGAGGCGTAGTATCTGCTCTTTATCACTTCTCTCTCTATTCTCCAAAACATGGCACCTCTCAAAGTCCTCATCGTCGGCGCCGGTGTTGCCGGCCCTTCTCTCGCCCACTGGCTCTCCCGCATCCCATGCGAAATCACCCTCATAGAGCGCTCACCACACATCAGAGCTACAGGCCAGCAACTCGATCTTCGCGCCCATGGTGTCCCAGTTATGAGAAAGATGGGCATCGAAGCTGCTATCCGCGCTAAGCTTATCCGCGAGGGAGGGACACAGCTCATCGATACCAACGGCCAAACAAAGGCTTTCTTTCCAGTTGCAGATCACGGGGCCGAGAACCAGAGCATCACAACAGAGTTTGAGATCATACGGGGTGATCTTGTGCGTATTTTGATGGGTCTTACCGACAAGAGCAAGAACGTGCAGCATCGATTCGGTACTACTGTCACCAGTCTTACGCAAGACGCGGAGAGTGATCCTAATGGTAAAGTCCACGTCGGCTTTGACGACGGTCGCAAGGATGACTTCGATCTTGTTGTTGCAGCGGATGGAACAGGCTCCAGGACACGTCAGCTTATGCTAGGTCCTGATGCTCCGGATCCACGCCATTTTCTCGGCGGATATATCGGCTTTTTCAGCGTTCTGTCAGAGCCGCACGACTCGGATCGATTCACATTCTGTCATCTACCAGGAGGGCGATGGATTGGGACGAGAAAGGATTGTCAGGAGATGACTCGTGTGTACATGCAGTTGCGTGGCCAGAACGAGGCCCTTGTTGCTGCGCACAAGTCAGGAAATCTTGCAGAGCTCAAGACAGCTTGGGCGAGCGCATTCAACGGTGGTGAGTGGGAGTGCAATCGGTTCATGGATGCGCTCAAGAATGCCCCAGAGGCAGATGACCTCTACTCAACACCATGTCAAGAAGTTCGACTCTCAAAAGGATCGTGGTCCAAGGGTCGTGTTGTAGCTGTTGGTGATGCAGCGCATGCACACACAGCGAATGGTTTCGGAACATCATGGGGTATGGTGGGCTCGTATATCCTTGCAGGCGAGATAGCGACGCTTTACAAGCAGGATCCTACCACGGCTGTGGTACAGGGCGTTAAGAAATACGAGGACGTCTTCCGACCTATAGCGACCGCTCAGCACGGCGAACAAGGAGCATTCCGTGAATCAATATTTTTGCCAAAGTCGGCGCTCGGGATATGGATGCTTCACTCGGTAGCGAGAGCAGCGGCATACTTCAAGCTGGAACAGGGCATGGGAATGGCTACTAAAACGGCCAAATTGCAGGTTCCAGAATACCCGTTCTTAGATGTCCAGAAGTGATAAGCTATTGGTTGGCGGGCTGTATGAATAGTTAGACATTGAGAGGGGCATTGAACCGCTTCTCGGTTTACAACAACTCACCTCAGTAAAGACGAGTCAAGGATAATCAGTTGCACGATCAAATGAAATTCAAGATACCAATCTTGACATATCACAGCACACCATCAATCCAGAATGTCACTAGGAAAAACAGTTTCATCACCCCTTTGCACGCATCACACATCATCGGACACTATTCTGCGACGACATAGAACCTCTACCCCAAGAGTCGATCATGTGGCGGTCACGCTGCTGCATAAAGCCCTGCGTGGAGATGGAGTTGACGTCTTTGGCGGCTGGTAAGCCTATTGCATCGTAATCCAGAGAGTCGTACCCACGTTGTCCTTCGATCACTTCCTCGACTTCTCTCGGGCTGCGGGATCTTTGCAGCGCGATAGAGCGCGTGCGAGTGCGAGTGTTACTGGCGTGGCTGAGGCCGTTGGTTGGGTAGGTTGTATCGCCCGCGGAGAGACCTGGAATGAATTTGCGAAATATGGGACGGAGAAGAGCAAGACAGCCTGTAGGGGTTAGATAATAGACTTTAATGGGTGGGAGTGGTATATACTGGTAAAGACGGCCAGATGAATCTCGACGTTGGCCCATACCATAGCTAAGGAGAAGTCGAAAGGGATTTCCCTAGAATTGGACGTGTATCTCTGGGCTTCCACAATTTGAAAAATGGAGGCAACTCCTACTCTGAACCAGTGTTAGCGTTGGATTGAGCCGTTGACTGGGGGCGAGAACATACAAAGAACCAATGCTGAAGATACAAATAACAGCAATCTTTTGCCCAAAGATCAATTTCATTCTCACAACCTCCCACAGCGGTAAAGCGAGAATAATGAAATCCATTAGACAATGAGTCAAGTCGGTGCCGAGATAATATTTTCCGAGGTTGGACATGCAGCGCCCATCAATTGACTTGTCCCAGAACGCCTGAACAGGTATACAATGGAAGATGGTCATGAAGGTACGTATAGTAATCCAGCACCCGCAGGATATATAGAGAACGATGATAGGTACGTGGATAGACGAGAATCGGAAGATGCGGCGGTAAAAAGTGAGTACGGACATCTTGGAGAGGAAGATGGCCCAGGAATAGAAGATTTCGCTGACGAAGAGGATCTCATGAGACTTCTCAAGAATGTAGTCGATTCTGGCGTCGGGGAGGTACCCGATTTTGCGCCCCAAGTGATAGCACGTAGTCCCTTGGGAAAGTCAATTCGGATGAAGGGTAGATAAATCGAATGTCACTCACACACGATGAGAAGAATTGCATAACCAAAAGACACAAACTAAAACACAACACGATAAGCATCTTTACTATTATCACCAACAAGACAACGAATCACGGGACGTCGCGTACCCAAGCAGCGATCGACAAGGCATCGTCATAGCCAACGCCCATCTTTGTCATGCGGCGCGCCTTGAGCCTCAGCACAAGCGCGAGCGCACTCGCGGGCACGGGGATGATGATGGCAGCCCAGACATTGGGAACCCGGCCCGTCATGATTGAGGTGAGAGCAACGAGAAGCGGCTGCCACGGGGAGGCATCTGATTGTGTGAATCTGTAACAGGTCTGAGCAAAAGTGAGACCTGGGAGAGGGAGGGAGAAGAGAGGAATACGGCAAAAAGAGGGGCGAGCTGGGGGAGCTTTATGATGGTGGGAGGAGAGCGAAAAACATCACAGGCGGGGGGGAAGGGCCAGAACAGGGACATGGGGGCTATGGAAAGATAGTGAGGACCAACAACAGACCAAGCAACGAGCATTGCCACAGTCGGGCGAACCTGACAGGCGCAGCGCGCAGGGGGTATCACCAGGGAACCAATTGTGCGACCCCGAGGATTCAACACTCGCCAAAGCTGAAAGAGAGACAGAAAAAGACAAGGTTGTAGTGCATCTGCATGAATTGGAAGGAATCTAGGAATACGCCCTGCTTAAACGGCTGCCTTATTTTCATCCCCGGCTCAAAAGGAATGGCCCCAATAAACCGTCGCCCAAAAAGTCGCGCAGCACACCCTCTTCCCCAGACCCCAACCCAACCGCATCAAGCCAAGACCACGCCTTACGTTATCATTGACAGAAGAAGACATTCCCACACGACATGGCCAAGCTTTTCTGTCCACCCTCTAAGCATTCAAGGGGGTGGGGTTGTCACTGTACTTATCCAGATAAGCTCCATTGGACAGAATAATCGGGCTGAAAAGTGTGGTTTTTCGGGGGCAGAGATAGCCTTTTGTCAATGGCTCGCCTTGTTTTATCTCAATTGATGACACCTTCTGGAACGAGGTTAGTCGGATGCACTGGCATGTGTTCTTTGAGACCTTCTCTTTGTTCTTTTATCTCGTGTGATTCCCGTCCACGTCATTGCTTGGTCTGGGCTTGGCGGATTTGATGTGGTGGTGGCTTTCTCGCTAAATTAGCTTCAACGCTTTTCCCCAGACTCTCTACCGCACTAATCCACTCGGTTTAATCAAGTGCCGTTAGCGCTCTGGAGACTCGGCTTTGTTCCCAGCTGGATTTTGTTCTGGTTGTGCTCATGTTTTCAATCACGAGGCTTCGCATGATTGTTTGTTCGAAATGACCAACATGTCATGGTGTGTGGGTGTGCGCCACCAATTCGGTGGCCAACTGGCGGCAGCCTTGTAAGGCAGGCTGTAGAGATAAATGCAAATCTTTGTGCAAATGTGTCATATCTTCCATTAATTTACTGATAAGCGACGTACGAAAAAGGGGAAAGTCTCCCGGCTCACTTCCCTGAGCTTACTTGCTGACTAGAGCATGCAGGATATATGGCCTCATTCCCAGAGATAAGTGAAAACACCACCACGCTGAAGCCCGTTCTAAGATATTACGACTAAATTGTGCCTAATCTGTTTGCTCCTCCATATCGCTATCTCTGTTCCGCAGAAAGTACGTCTTGTCTCAATACGACTTTGAGTTACACGACAACAAACTCGAAATTAGAGTTCAGAATCTCTTGACAAAGCACCCCAAATTCTCCTCCTGCTGTGCAAACCCGGCAACTTTCATCATTGTCGCGCAAGCTCCACGCGAATTCAGCACCAATCTGTCCTGTGTCGGTCCAACATTGCCACAGGTGTTGTTGGCGGGCTTGTATCGCTTCTTTGAGCTCCTTGATGGTCCGGTGTCCATATCTTCCTCTCCTTTCAATCCTCGACAGACCCATTGTCTGCAATCTCAAGGTGGCGCAATTCTAGGTATGCTCCCTGTAGTCATTCATTTATTGTCTCTTGCTCGAACAATGTTGTTGTTATCCAGAAGGACAACGGGCGTGATGGCCATGCTTTGTAGAGCCAAGGGCGCTCTCGTAGTGTGTGGTAAAAGGCAGTCTGGGGGATGTGTCGAAAGGATCGAGAGGTCAGCCCGATGTTGGCAATATCCCTTGAGTCTCCCATAACCAAAACCTGTAGCTTTATCTCTTGGGGAATTCATGCAAAGATATTTTAGGACTTAAGCTAACGGCATATATAGTTGTCACTATTAAACCCAAAAACGAGGGCCCCTATTAGAGAAGGTAACGGGACTAGGGCCTATATACTGGTCGCAACAATAATGCATGGAGTGGCATCCCCAGTGCTTGATACACTAAGGTCGATACTCGTACGAAAACGACGAACCTCAATAGAAGGGAAGGGATCGCGGTCTGGTAAGTCCTGGTGAGGGACATTAAATAATAGATTCATTTCAGTATTAGAGGGACGAGGTGATAAGTGTGGGGTTTCTCACCACATATTCTCAAAACAATGAGTTTACAAGGTGCAAACTCTCTAAACAAGCTGCTCGATTGGTGTTGATGAAAGCTACCTCCAGGGAGACGCATTAACATGTGGAAGTACGGATAAAGGGATCTTTTAGCGGACAATATCTTTTTTATTGGCTCGTATAACCCTGCAGATCGAAGCGCGACATGAGCGCGCGATGACGTAGGCCCTTCAGTCACGTACCTTAAGTACCCTACCTGTGACAGCCATTCCATCTCTGAACACCAACCCGTCAACCGATTAGACTGGATCGTGCATACTCACCATACCCGATAAACAAGTGCTGCTTCTAGCCCATAACAATACTCAGTAATGGCACAATCTCCTGCGCCTCTGCATCCCGTCGTGGCGAATGCCATGGAGGATGTGAGTTGCACACAGAACAGCACTCTTAGCTCAAGCTCACTGACCAACGACAGTTGACTGAGGTGATTATTCGAGACAAACAAGCAGAAGCAAACGCTGAATCCAAGGAAAATGTCCCACTGAAGCCTTCTCCAGCTGCCAAGCCCACTCCAACCTCTGGCAAGAAGCGCAAGGCGGAAATGTCTCTTGATGAAGAAATTGCAGCATACACGGCAGATCTCGACGACGTTGTGAGCAGAGAGTCGTTCGAGAACGACAAACTCGTTAACTGCAGTAACATCCGCAGCAGACTGAACAAACTCTTCGATTCAGGCATCATGACCAAGACGGATTACTGCGAAGCCATCGGCACAAACTCAAACTCCCTCAGCAGGTTCCTCAAGCAGAAGGGTCCCATGGGTGGTTCTAAAAGCCCTATTTGGTATAACTCCTACGTTTGGTTCAAGCAGCGGGAAGTCATGGGTCTCAAGATGCCTGACCCTAAGAAACGGCAGCTAGCGCAGGAGAAGAAGGATGACGCTGCAGATGGATCTCCCTCCAAGGCCCCAAGCTCTGCAGCAAAGACGTCGAAGGCCATCCCCGATATAAGCGCGATCCATCTTGACGGAGAAGAAACAGACTCAGTCCCCGTGTACGACGACTGCAATGAAATCCGCCGCAAGATCAACGCGCACATGAAAACCCCCGGTGTCACGCAGGCGCAGTTCTGCCGCGACTTGTACGCCCAGCTAAAGACGCCCAAGTGCAAGGGTATTCAGTCTAAGCAGCTGACTGACTTTCGCGTTGCCCAGGGGCACAACGCGGGAGCCAAGAGCTCCGTGTTCTACACGGCGTATGTGTATTTTGAGAAGTTGCGCATTGCGCAGGGTAAGCCGATGACGAAGCATAGCGAGCACACTTTTATGAAGTACCCAGGGGGGTTTCCTAGGGATAAAGATGATAGAACTACCTGGTATATTGGAGCTGCGTAGGATATTAACCGACAGTATGTACTTTTATGAACTGATTCACTGCTATACTTGCCTGGTGAAAGAGTCCATTTGCTCGGTCTCGATCTATCCTGATTCCATTGCTTTTTATAGGTCAGAAACATTCCGATTATATTATTCGGAGCACTGTTTCGTTTTGTGAATCGATGTTGAGTACCTCAAAATTGGGCTTTTTCTCCATCATATGAGAGTTATATCAAGCTCAAGTAACAAAACTTTAACAATGTTCCGAAAATGATAAAACACACAACCCTAGGTCTCTTCTTACCTAAACTTCTTCGTTATAGTGATCGCTCTTTTCCCTTCGGATCTTTCCCCCTGTTAGATATCCGGCATTAAGGAACTGTTACCTCTAATGCGAGATGTGGACTGTCAAAGCTCTTATATTTCTCAAAAGAGGCCAAATGTATTGTACTATGGAGCACAAGGGACACTTGTACGATATGCTGCTGCGGATTTAAATAGGTCAGTAGGAAGGAGTGTGCTTCTAGTATAACTGAAAAAGGTTAAATAGAGACAACTATTATCCCAACCAAGCCCAATGGTGCGTTGCTAGCTATTGGGGCATATTATACTAAGAAATGCTACAAGCCTGCAGACGGCTGAGATGTGCGTGATGGCCCAGAATTACTAGCTACAATATTCGATGGATGCGTAGGGCGATTGCATCTAGTAGGAGAACTAAAAAAGGAGAAAAGAAACAGTAATGAAGCATTCAAAGATTTATCTTAAAAAGATACTATAAAGGCTAAAAATATATAATAGCGGGGATTTACTGGTTATTACTAACCTAACTGGCATCGTTCTACAGGAGCGTTACAACACCGATCCCTCGCATTACGTCGGAAATACAAGAGTATATAGATAAGAGTGAACGAAGTTAGACAGAGATGAATGATACTACTCATATCTCGCATATGAGATCAGGGAGAGGATTGAGCGCAATCGCGAGTGGGCTGAGGATCCGGATATCAGTATCATTAGACTTAGTATTGGTGGTTTTTTTCTAGTTAAGGATAATAGAGATATAGAGCCGCATGGCTCACATAGACCCATCTCGCCAGCTATAATAACTAGCTATACTTTAATCTGTCTAAGGCACCTCACCCTACACCCGATTCTCTTACTAAATAAAACAGTATTCACAGTCTTACCAGTGGCACTCTGGATACCACATGAGGCTTATATACATTAAAACTATTATCGCTAATAATATATCTGTTTTTACACGTCTTGCATGCTATGCATTTGCTGCGAGCCTTTCTATCTGTATTCGATGTTTTTGTCTCATACACTGCTGTCCGGAAACCTACCAACATCTGACCGGTGGTCACTATGCGATGTGACTGATTCGAGAGCTACACACTTTCGCTCAATTCAAATTAAATTAATGTCACCTGCCTAGTTCCTGCACTTTGATAGATTAATTGTTGACTTAACAATTTACGAGTTTTCATGGATAAACAGTGATGCTCATCCTACTGCATAAGTTGCATATCCTACACTCCAAAGCTCTTAACGAAATTCCCAAAGTTAACGATTACCAATTACGGAAGTACACTACCGTACGAAAACTCAAATGTTTCCGTGGTGATGAGACTATGTTCCACATGCCAGCCTCATATTTTGAGAAAACTCTTTCTCTCAAGGCCATTCGAGGCCATCTCAGCCCTCGGCATTACCCACAGTGTACGTAACTCCACTAGAGAAGCGAGATTGGGCCGACAAAAAAAAGTGGCTGGACCAGATGCAGAGTTTTTCATTAGCAGCCTCAGGCGCAAAACGTCTACCGCGCCAGGCCCCACAACTAACCTCTATAAAGGTTCCGTCTTCCTCTGACATTTGGACTTTTTCTTTTCTTCTTCATGTCGACAATACTTCAGTATGTCCCCCCCTACCTACTACTTCTCCACTTCCCAGCCGCTAACAACACTCTCAGGAGAATCATTTCTATAGTATTCGACCTTCTCTTGGTTCCCTAAAAGAGCCACAGATCCCACCCTGGTTGATGAATGCATATCCTCGACACCCTAGAGTGAATACCTTGGTCCTCTCGATCTGTCCGCAAGGATGGCGGCGGTTGCCTCAGGCTTCCGCTGTATAGAGAGTTTGTTTCCTCTTGATGATCTCGACCCCAGCTGTGGTCTGCCTTCGGGCGCGTGGCTGGGGTGGGTGTTGATGGACGTCTGACAGGCGTGTTTCTTTTTTCCTTTTCGTTGCTTTCTGGGGCTTGCCTCGGGAGCGAGGAAGATGAGAGGACGTGCGATACGAGTTATCGCGTGTTCTGCATCCGTGATCGCAATGTTGCTGTGAATGTAACCCTTGACTCACTCTGAGATCTGCCATCTTACTCCGTGGCTTATTTCTATTTTTGTTCAAGGAAGAGGAATGAAGCCCCATACTCACCGCGATATACTGGCTTTAAGCTCTTGTGGATATAGCGGTCCATCATCAATGGCCACATGCCCCGACCAACACCTTGTTTGTAGCTTGGAGTTACCCTTCTTAATATACCTAATTAGTCTTGATTAATTTGAGGAAATTACCTTGCCATGTCTCGAAAACGACACTGATTATCCTGGAATCTTTTTGCGTTGCACATGACATTGTTTGGCTGTAGCCTACTGCTCATCATGTTCGATCACTGCTTTGACTATTCGTACTGAATCGAGGTGCTGCTTGTTTATGAATCCTCAAAAGAGGTTCCTTGCGTCATCTATGTCTGTTATCTGCCAGTCGTCAAGTCCGAGTCACTGCCTGTCCCCATTTCAGTGTGTTCGCGTAGCTGTTAGCTGCGTTTTTCTGTACCACTTAAGAAAGCTTGGAAACAATGGCGCCAGTGATATATCACGGCTTGTATTTTGCCCATAAACGCGAGGCGTCTTCCTTATCATAGCCACTTCACCAACCAACTTTTCACTATACTAGTTCACAACACTCTAGGGACATGTGTTTCGTCGTCACTATCACAAATGAATGCCCGAACTGCGCCGATCAGTTCGAGTCCCCGAGCCAGACTTTGGAATGTATCAATGTTAAGATCGGGAAGAAATGTCAAGGCAAGAAAGCGCAGTTAAGAAATCGGGCCAAGTTGTGCAAGCTTTGCTCAAGTGATACAGTTCGTGGAGGATGCTACGTTGAGCATAAAGATTTAGTCAAATAGTCTATTAGCCCAAGATTACTAATTGCTACACAATGCATTTAGTGAATTTAGCGCATCAATCTTTATGCATGTCCTTGCCCTGAACTTTGATGAAATTGTTATGGTGTTTGTATCGTGATGGAAACCCCTACTCTCCCAGGCACCATGAGGGAACATCGGCTTCAACAGTATATGATGCTGAGGTCTGATGATGTACGGAGAGACGTGATCCCAGGCTCATCATGAGGCTCGATGCTCCAGGCGTCAAGTCGTCCAGGCTTAACGCTTGGTTCGTTTATTTCTTGGTCCAAGCCTCTGTTCAGCAGCCAACAGTGAATCGTTTGCTCGATCAACAGTCGACAGTTTAACTATGTCAAGGCCGTGAGAGAAGGCGGCAATTCACGGTCTATAGCCTGTGTCTTCGCATTATAAACGCGAATCAAAACCGGCTGTTGACTTCTTTTGTTAATGCCTGATCTTTATACAATCAGTCTCGTTATAATTCACCTCGCCTTATTTGCTTACAACATCCACCCCTTACATCCAAAGACATGGGTATCGTGTTACGGACCATATCAAAGTGCCTGCGCTGCTCCGAGAAGTTCGGCCTTACAAATGACCCTCCTTTGCCGTGCCAAGACATCAAGGAGGGGAGGAAATGCAACATTAAAAAGTTTGAAATACCTGTCGTTAAGGAGAAATTTTGCTGTCATTGCAGAGGCGACTTGCGGGAAATACTCCTTAGGAAAACTGTTGGTGATGATATCAGTTGACGAACAGATATATAGATAGGAAACTCAATAAAATTTCACTATTGTACCGACAACTGTGCCCCTGACCCGTGCGCCAGACTATTGTGTCAGACCTCCAAGTATTAACCACTGCTTGTTATGGTAACTTGTCACCTTTGTTTACTCAGTGTTATCTGCTAGATCCCCCTCTTAGCTATGTAGCAGAAAAAGGAAAGGCGAATAACTGAGTGACTGAAAGACAACAAAGACTCATTGACAGGTCCCGTTGAAGTATAAACCTGACATTTCTACTGTTTGCTTGATGAAATACCGTAGCCCTGCCTCGACCTAACTTCCTGCTGATACATGCTCCCAGTGCCAGAACAGATGCCTACCGAATATGTGTACTATCGTTCAGAACATACAAAAATGCCAGGTCTGCGAAAAGAGCCGCATGCTTGACGCAGGCCAGATGATTCGATGCAAGAACGCCAAGAAGGGGAAGAAATGCCAAGTACCACCACTGAGGAGAAGTACCAGAGCTGGGTATGCGACACTTGCCTCACTCGCAAGACATGGAACCGGGGATAATTCTTAGAGCTAGAATAGGACTAAAATTCAGAACAACATCGTTTTTCATATAAATCGTATTATGTTATAATTGAAAGCTGGCTGGTTACATTGCTGTTATTAAACTATTCCGGAATTAAGGGTTTTCGTGATTTCCTAGATACGACACCCCTACATTCCCATGAACATCGCGGGTGTCGCAAAGACCACTAGACCACTGATCCTAAAAACAGAGGCCCCTATTATGGAGATAACAGAGACTAGGGCTTATATACTGGTTGCAACAGCGGGATACTTGGTAGAGCTGCATGCAAAGGGTCAATGACCAGCTTGGGCCCTGGATAGGCACACTTCTTGTGGGACTGGTGAATGGTTAATGTAAGGTAGCGCTGAATCATCCGTAGAAGCTCCCAATGCGAGGACTGACTGTAGTGGAGCATGGACGCACAAGAACAGTCGTTGTTGTCGAATTGAGATTAGACCCATCTACAATGAAACGACAGCCGTTCTCATCAGCCCAATCGCTGTTGGTACAGATGACTGTCGATGATTACGTTGGCCTCTGCGCCGTAAGCTAAGCCCTCAGCCTTTCAGCCCAGCCCCACCATGGAGATGTCCGCGGATGAGTCCGCCAAGATGCCAAGGACGGCCTCCGATTGGCTGTACGGCCCCTCAGCATAAAGCAGGAAGATTGGTATAAGAAGATGAGAGGAGCACGACACCACGAGTCAACATCATCAGCTTAACCAACCTCGATACCGCACGCAATAACTTGATATTCTAACCAGAAATTCAACGCCTCAATTACCCCACTGACGAAAGAGACGTCATGCCTTGCCACCCTAACGAACCCGAATTCCAAGTCCGTGATATTCCCAACCTTCGGGGCTACAACGTAATTGTCACCGGCGGTAGGTCATCAGACCCAAATGCGTTCCAACCTTGAACTTACTGACATATGCAGGCAACTCTGGCATTGGATATGAAACCACCCTACAGCTCGCTCTGCGCGGTGCCCGAGTCTACATTGCCAGCCGCTCAAGTGACCGCGTCAACAAGGCCATCGCAGAAATGAGGCAGAACAACCCTGATTTAGACCTTCACTTCCTCAAATTGGATCTGCAAGATCTCCAGAGCATCAAAGAAACCGCTGCCGAATTCATGAGCAGGGAGAATCGCCTTGATCTACTCATTAATAACGCCGGTGTAAGTTCTAAAACGAACTGGCAGACAGTTCGTGCTAATACGTATAACAGATCATGGCTTCCCCCTGGCAGTTGACAAAGGATGGCTTCGAGGTTCAGTGGCAGACTTGCTTCCTCTCACATCACGCTCTCACTATGGAATTGATGCCTCTTCTCGTCTCGGCTGCTCAAATCAGCGGTAGAATGGATCGTGCGAGGATCGTCAATGTCGCCAGTGATATGGCTCTCGGAATGGGACCCGAGTCTATCAACTACGAAGACCCCAATCTCACCAACATCACCGGAAAGTTAGCACCATGGTAAGCAATGCCTCTACTGACCATCTGTGAATCTTTTACATCAAGTTGCTAACTTCTACCAGGAAAAGATACGGCCACTGCAAGGAGGCTAGTATCATCTCTGCCCGAGCCATCACAGACCGTTACCAATCCCTGGGAGTCACAGCCTACTCCCTGCACCCAGGCATCATCAAGTCCGGCCTTCAATCACATAACCCCAGCAAAATTTTCGGAGCCGTGAGTCGTATTGTCATGACAATTGGCCCAACCTCCACTCCCCTCGAGGGATCCATGAACTCGCTCTTCTGCGCCACAAGTGGTCGAGCGTTTGCAAACCCTGGCAGATACTACGTTCCTGTGACAAAGCTCGACCATCGAGCGAACAAGTGGATTGACGATCCTCAGGCTGTCAACAAGCTCTGGGACTTGGCTACTAGGCAGCTTAAGGAGCATGGATTTACTTTTGAGGATTTGCCCAGATATTACAACTAATTAGGGACATCTAAGGGTTTGGGAAATGGCTGAAGGATAGCATCTGATCGTGTGAGCGTCATGTAGTATTTAGATGGATCTTTCCATATTAGTTGTCATATTTTCTTTACATTGATACATCCTATATAATTCGAATGGGCTTGCACTCTTGATACAACAACAAAGCGGATTATGCCTCACTGGGACAGTTTGTTGGAGATACTGCAACTCAGATTTCGAATACCACAAGACTTGTCGAGGCTTGGTATCTCCATAACCCTACCAGAGATGTTGTCCTTTACAAAACTCCCGAGCTGTGGTGTCCATCGCAAGCGAAGGCCCTAGGAAATGGGATCGCCGATAAGAGCGGGTGAACGAAATAGCGACCGCGCGCATCAACTGATGCATAGTTATGCGTTATTTGCGACTTTACAAAAGTCCATTGCGACCAGTCCAGTCTTGTCAGTCACCGCAGATCATTTCCATGTTCGCATCGGATATATTGCTGGGAATAACCAATCGCGCGTCTATCACGGCATCTTTGTGCCGAGTATATCTGCAGAGAGTGATAAGAGGGTGTCTATTCCTTGTTATGCATATTAGGAATGGAATGGGCTGTACTAAAGAGATCTTAAGGTTCCTTGCGATCTGGTAAAAACTAACCAGGAGCCTTATTTAGACCGTCTTCTTCAAGAGAGCTTAATTATTGGAGTAATACGGTATAATGCCTTGTTTTCAAGAGAAGCTGGCACCCTTGTCGCTTAAGCATATGGGAACAGCTAAGCACGTTATCGATGCGTTACTGCCGAACGATCAAGGAAGATGCCGCTCTCCCGTTCTGCCTCGGCCCTTTAACCGCAACAAGCTTGATTGTAACCTTGTCTAAGATCCAAATTCACTCCAATCATCTCATAGCAATCTATATTGGAACCCGCAGATTGGCACCCCCGACTGTATAAGTGATTGCACCATGATAAAAAGATCCTTCTAGATAGGAAAGTGGTATATAGTCTTAAACAACAGGTCTAGGAGAAATATCCCGAAGAGGGAGGAGGTTTAGCCCACTGCAAGTGGTCCAGTTGTCATGGGATGATCATACAACTACTACACTCAGATTGAGGTGGCTCTGGAGACTGATTATTCGGAAATCCGGCATGGCGCGTGTTGTGATATCAATTTACCTGCGCTTTGAGGAATAGCGCACTTGAGGAGATTCGAAAGATAGTAGAAGCCCTAGTTGAGTTGCTGGCAGAACATATCGACAGAATCCCTATATAAGGCGAGAGGATGCCAAGAAAGAAGAAACCATCAACCCAGAGCATCGAAAGCACTTCAAGCAACAGACTTCCCCCTTAAGCCCCATTATTCTACTGCAAACATGAAGTTCACTCTTCTTCTGGCCGTTGCCGGCATTGCCTTCGCTGCCCCCAACACCAAGCTCACCCCCCGAGACACATCTCCTCTCGTCCCGCGTTCCGTAAGCAAAGCCAGATACAGCTCTGCTCCGAACCAGCGACTCTGGTCTGTCGACTCAGGCGATGCCAACGTCCAGTACTCCGGTAACTGGGCTGGTGCTGTCAAGATTGGAACTGGATACAACAAAGTCCAGGGCACCATCACTGTTCCTAGAGTCAGCGGTGGGAACGGCGCTGCTGCTTCTGCTTGGGTTGGTATCGATGGCGATACATGCCAGACCGCCATCTTGCAGACGGGTATCTCGTTCTACTCGGATGGTACCTTTGACGCTTGGTACGAGTGGATTCCTGATTATGCGTACAACTTCAACAACTTCAATGTTCACGTCGGAGACAAGATCCGCATGACTGTTGACGCCACGTCCAAGACCAAGGGTGTCGCGACGCTGGAGAACCTGACGAGGAACCAGAAGGTTTCTCACACCTTCACCAACACTCCCTCCACCCTGTGCGAGACCAACGCTGAGTGGATCGTCGAGGCGTTCCAGGAGGGCGGTAGCCAAGTTGACCTTGCTGACTTCGGCACTGTTACCTTCACCGATGCGTCTGTTTCGGGATCCAGCGGCGCTAGTGGTCCTTCTGGGGCGGAGATCATTGATATCTCGTTTGACCAGGGCCGTAGCATTCAGGCGCAGGGTTCTGTCAGTGGTAGCTCGGTTACTGTCCAGTATGTTGGCAACTAGTTGGATGAGTAGGAGTTGGTTGGAGAATCCTGTTTGAAAGACTGGACGAGAAGAGCACAAGGTTTAGCATGTTGGGAAGAGAAGGGCTGGAAGAAGAATCTGATACTGATGGAAGCAAAGCCCCAACTTCCTCAATTGTGTAGAACACGCTTTGGTGCGCCCAAGTTAGTACATTTACATTAGGCAGGATATGAATCAACTCGTGATTAGGCTGTTCATAGCCATTAAGCCCCCCAATTCTGCCATAATCTGTGCTTCGCTGAGTCGTCCCCATGCCTTGATGGAATGTTCAGTCCAGGTGAAATTGCTCATACAAAATGAACATGCCAGCCCAAACTAACATAAACTTGCTTGCGAGACCACCAAGAAGATTTGACGGGAGGCATTGGATTTATGTCGTAGTGTGACCAATACAACTTATTCCAAAACAAAGGATGATATTAGAAATAAGTCATGAGTCTTACCGGATCCTGTGTGATTGTTAACTATTTGTGTTAACAGGGATAACCATCAATCAAGTAAGCTATTTCGCTCGGTCACAAGCCAGCCGAATTTGCGAGGGACCAGAAGTTGCTGCCTAATCAGCAGTCAACTACTTCCTAACGTTTCCGTGGCAAAAGCTTGTCAGATTAGACCAAGGAGATGTAGACTACGTATCTCTAATACTCGGTCTTATACTCCATCTGCCTAAGGTCAATGTTGAGGTTATAGTAGGCATGTAAAAGTTCTAAAGATCTTCTACTCTGCCTTAATCTAGAATCTTAAAACTCTATAATTAATGCAAAGAAATTTTATACACCTTTGTAATCCAAATCTCAAGATCTATAGAGAAACTTATAAAACCCCATAGATTCCATATATACTGATACTCTTACATATAATAATTTGATACTTCCTCGATTACTATATTATCGGAAATTTTGCATAAACTACAAGTCTGAGAACCGTACGGCTTGTTCCCCAGTGCATTATTGTTATTGTATTCTAATAAACAAAAAGACTAATGGATTTAGTGCTTACGTGAGAATCTCTTCTCGCTTGGCGTATGATCATCATAGTCTCCAATAACAAGGCACAAACCTGCGCTCGTGCATCCAACTTCTCATCGTCGAAAATAGGTAAAATTGACGGATTTTATACTGGACTTTGTCGAGAGAACCATGGACACAACTTGCGAAATTCCTCAAGAAAAGGAGATTCTCGATGGCCAAGTCAACGACGATCTGCCCACTCTCGACACGATCAAAAACGCCGACACAGTTGAGATCTTTGACGATAAGGGCGAGAAACACACCTTCAAGAGCGTTTACAGTGGACCAGAGTCGCCGCGACGTGTTCTTGTCGTCTTTGTGCGCCATTTCTTCTGCTGTGTATTAGTCCCCTCTCCCAAAACATGCGACCAGTCTAACATTCCAAGTCATGTGTGAGCTACATAAAGTTCTTATCCGAACAGGCCACACCAGAAAAGCTCAAAGAGATCGATACTGGCATCGTCGTTATCGGACACGGTGATCCAGGGCAGGTTGAATTCTATCGTCAGGACACTGGCTGCGTGTTTCCTCTCTACACGGACCCCTCTGAGAAGCTATACAACACGCTGGGTATGGCCAGGACATGGCAGGAGGGGCCGCCGAGCAAGTATATCCCGGATTCGCCACTTTCAGTAGCATGGTCGTCGATCAAGAATGCCTTCTTCAAGACTATTGGGGGATACCCTCTGTTGAAGTCCGGAACGATCAATCAGCAGGGCGGGGAGTTTCTGTTTGAAGGAGAGGGAGAGGATAAGACTGTGAAGTGGTGTCATCGAATGAGGTTTGCGAGAGACCACACCGATACCGATGAGATTCTCGAGGTGCTGGGGCTTAAGAAGGAATAGGCGACGCGCATCGAGATACCACCACATGTAGCAATCCTTTCGCCAGACCAGAAAATCGACAGCTAGAAAGTTCCCTTAGATACTTAGGCTGAAGTACAGGTTATCATTCCCAATATTGATTTGACTACTCTGTGGCCAACCACGTACCCCCTAATGCGATGGACCCCGCTGGTCGTTTGTGGTGACCAATGGCGACATCATGGTATGCATTTCGGATAAGAATCTATTATCGATATCCAGTAGAAACAAGCGCAGAAGTAGAATACATATTCGTCGTGCATAGACCATGCTCTAATAGGAGATCACCGGCTATGATCTCACATAAGCCCATCCCGGAATCATGGTAGCGGAACCAAAGCGCTCGGGGGAAATGATGTAAAAGTCAGTTTTTGCAGCCGTATTGATCTTTTTTGTGAAGTGACACATTCCGAAAAAGTCCCAGACTTGTGGCTTTGGAGTTCATCGCAGCTGGCGCAGCGTGGGCTCTGAACAGGACATCTTCACCCAGAAGCTTCTCAGCCGACTCAATCTTTCATCTCTGGTAGCACAGACTTACTGGCCAGAACTGTCATCGAAAGTCTCACCTCAAGCATCTATTGTGCTTCCTGATGGCCCTTCGTTTGCCGATCTTATTAGCAGGTGGTGCGACAGTTGTGACCGCTTTCATCGAGAGCGACGTCCAAGAAACAGTGAGTGAAACATGGTATCGGTCAGAGGGTTTGGCTGATGGTTTGAAGTTTCGATATGCAAATGAATGCAACACACCATTCCTCGCTCGGTCTGGTGGCCATGGCGCAACTGAGGCACTTCATCTAGCCAAGGATGTCATTATCGTAGACATTCGGGGTCAAGATGCTATCCAGGTTGCTAAAGATGGCAAGTCTGCGACGTTAGGTGGAGGTGCAGATTTGACGGTGGTGAATCATCTATGCGCAGCTGGAAAGCAAAACGGTCGGTTCATCGCCAACGAATAATGCTGAAGCTAATGTACCGGTCATTCACTGGTATCTGCGAACTCGTTGACATCTCAGCACCCGATCTTGGAGGGCGCCACGGATGGTTACAAGGCCAGTATGGTCTAGCATCAGACCGAGTAATCTCTGTGTGCGTCGTCCTCCTCAGCGGTGAAGTTGTCACTGCTACGGAATCATCTCAGTCGGTCCTGTTGAAGAAGCACGAGAGCAAGTCAAACCACTCCACGACATCGGCCCTCTTAACGTCAACGCTGGTGCAGCCCCAATGCCAGATCTAGCGACCATCACCCTCATGGGTGGAGACACACCCGGCTGCGCCAAAGGCTTCACCAGTATCCACTACCCCATCGGCTTGAACACCTACGAAGTGCCAGCCGTCCGCAGAGTCTTCTCCTCAATCGCCGAGATATCGCGCCGCGTCGAACTAGCCGGATCATTCTTCCTCCTCGAAGGGTACTCTACCCATGCGATCAAGGCCACCGATGCCCAACACTCTGCATTTCCGCACCGTGATGACGAGATTTGGTCACGTCATATACATCGTATAAGCCCAATGCTACGTTGATGGCTTGGCGCAGGGGCACGGTGAGAATCTGAGGAGGTATCTGCGGGCGTATGTCAATTATGCGCATGGGGTTGAGTCGCTGCAGAGTATGTACGGACATGAATCTTGGAGACTTGAAAAGCTCAAGACGTCAAAGAAGAAGTGGGATCTTGAGAACCGCATGAGATTCTACGCGCCGATTGTGTAGGCTCACAGCACGGCCAAGGCAGAGTCAGCCCTGGAGAGCTGCAGTAACAGTCAGCCCCACGCCAGGAACCCCGGTCAATTCTACTGCGCCCTATCGGCCCCTCCGAGTCAACCAACCGGAGCCATGGACACGCTGTTTACGACAACATACCGGCGACGATAACACAGATTCATGGCCAAGTCTTTAAGGTAATAGGACAATGGTTAAGATTATGTACAAGATGTCATTCTTTAAAGAGTAGCCAGCTCGTGAGGTCACCACGTGACATAAGCCTCCACCTCAGTCCAAGACCGTTTGAGCGAACAATCACACCAAGCAATCTAAGCTTAAATTACCTCAGCCCAGCACGAGTGGGTTATACAAACGAGCGTCTTTTTATCTTCCAATTTTCCCCCAATCCCTCATTCTCAATAGTTACAGATACCATCGCGATGCAGCCTTTACGAGCGACATTGTCGTGCAGCTCCTGCCGACAACGAAAGTAAATGGTCCGCTTACTTCGCTAACCCAGATGATGCTGACGAATTCAGATTGAAATGCGATCGTGATGAACCATGCAGCAACTGTGTCGCCAGAAACGTCACCTGTCAATACGCTCCCTGGCCTAGAGGCCGTGTGACTGCTCAGCGACGTAATAGCGGACAGCCAGATCTGAACGATCGCGTTCGCCATCTTGAACAACTCCTTGGCTCCATCGTCTCCCAGCTACCCGCTCAGCAGCAGCACTCTACCTCTACGGTCTCACCCAGCATCAAGAGTCCAGCTAGTACTTATGTGGCGTCCCAGTGCTCACTCCAGTCCAATGGTGAGGGTTCTGAGGTGAAGCCTGGTCGCCTGATGGCGAATCCGAATGAGACGATTTATGTTTCCAGTAGCCATTGGTCGGCTATCTGTCATGAGGTAACCCTTCTTTCTACTGGTGCCAAGAACATGTTTAACCCGGAGGTTTGCAGGTTGAGCACATCCGCGAGCATCTTGATGAGACCAACGAATCTGCTGATTTGGGCATCGTGGACCAAGCACAGAGTCAAGTGCCAATGCTCTTAGGGCCTGGAAGACTGACCCCGAGTCTTGGAGAGATCTTGGCGGATGTTCCACCCAAACATATTGCAGATAGGTTTGTGTCTCGATACTTTACAGGCACGGAGCCGTCAATCAGTACGTCCGTCATCTTATCACCATCGCGTTAGCTAACCATCTGAAGTGATCACCCATTCGGGAGAATTTGAGACCGAGGTACAAGCAAACCTCACCTCCTCTGCAATTGTTACTAATACCCACGATAGTATAGACGTTTTTGGGATGATCCCCGCTCAGTATCAGTGCAATGGATCGGCATGTTCTTTGGCATCCTAGCCACTGGAACATACTTGTACATCCGCTCCCAAGATGAACTACCTGAGGGAATGGGTTCCCCGCTCGAAGTCGCAGAGTCCTTCCAGCAACGATGCACAGATTGTCTGCTTCTCTCCAAGTATTCTACAGCCCCTGGAAAGTACACTCTGGAAACTCTCCTGTTCAACATCCACGGTGAATTTGTGCGTCGACGCGACGCTCACCTGGGTGTGTGGATTCTTACCGGTATTCTCATCCGGCTGGCCATGCGAATGGGCTACCATCGTGATCCGGACAACCACCCCCGTATTCCACCGTTCCATGGCGAGATGCGCCGCCGTGTATGGGCAGTTATCCAACAACTTGACATCTTGACCTCTTGCCAACTGGGATTACCATCACTCATCCAAGAGTCGCAGTGTGACACACGTCTTCCGCGTAACATCACAGATGACGACTTTGGCCCTGAGTCCACGCAGCTTCCTCTGCCTAGACCTGAGACGCAGATCACAGGGGTGCTGTACTCTCGAATCAAGGTCAGGATGATGACAGTCTTTCGAACGATCTTCAACCAGGTGTCGCTGGGCAAGACAGAGAACTATGAAGAGATCATGGCTCTTGATCGGCAGCTCCATCAGGTACACCAGTCCACGCCGCCTTCCTTCAAGATAGCTAAGCTGGAGGATTGCATCATGGTTCCGTCTCATCTTCTCATCCGACGTTACAGTCTTGAGCTACTGTTCCAGAAATCAAGGTGTACACTACATCGACATCACATGGCTAAGGCATACAAGGATCCCAAGTACAACTACTCCAGATCGGCTTGTGTCGACTCAGCCATGACGGCTCTGGGGCACCAAGCCAGTATCTTGAAGGAAGTTCAAGTGGGAGGACTTTTATACAAGGACAGATGGTTCCTCACCTCTCTCGAACGACACGACTTTTCACTGGCATCCATGGTCGTCTGTCTGGAGCTTAGCAAGCCAGACGAACAGCAAAACCCAGAACTTATTGGCTACACACGCCAAGCCATGATAGAAGCTCTTCAGACATCTCAAGCGTTCTGGGCTGCGCTCAAGGCGGTTTCCGCCGAGGCGCGACAGGCGTATGATATGCTTGCAGTAATGCTGAAGGCTGTCTCGACAAACTCGAATGCTACGGAGTCGCATGCGACAATGTCTAGCCCAGAGAAAAGTCATGTTCAAAATGGTATACAAGAGACCCCATTTGCTCGAGTGCCATTGATTAACATTGATAGGGAACATGTTACCATCTGTCGATACTAACGGGACGCCTTTCTCGACCGAGTTCCAGGGAATTGAAGCCATGTTGAACAGCTCGGATGATCTCGACTGGGTATGTTCCTTTCCAATTTTGGTGTGCAGTGGCCCGTGAACTAACGCTCCTTTCCAGGATACGTGGGAGTCTTTGGTGCATATGCCAGAAGACTTTTCTAACTACGAGATGCCGGAGGATCCTTAGGGATATCAATGTTACTTTGGCAGAGTGCACAGTGACGAGAATAATTGTTATGAAAGAGGATGGTTCCTAAGTATATCCCCTTACAGAAGTGGATGGGCTGTTCACATAATTCCCCAACGTGTGCCTTGGTCGGGGATTTGAGCAAATCCTCGAACCTACATCACCAGGCAGGCTAGTAGGTTACGTTGTACCAGCTCGCCGCTCAGCCAAATACCCAATGTCGAAATCTGGGAGAGTCCAAGGTTGTGGCCCGCCCAGAATCCCTGTGGTGATATGATCCAGGATAATCTCAAGAACCGGAACATCGGCCCTTTAGGGAGAATGCTCCACAGTCTGCAGCGAGGTGAAACACCATGCACTTAGCATAGGTCGAGGATGATAGGTGGAAAAAGAGCAGTATTTGTCCGATATATAGCTAGGGCTACTATAGAAGACGGCAAGAAACATTATATCACCGCAGTAAACCATCATTTGCGTTCAGTGAAACACCATCCCATTGATCGATAGCAAAGATGCAGCTGCCCACTTCAATCAGCCTCCTCGCCCTCCTCTCCGCAGCCAATGCCCAGACCACCGTCGGTTTCGGTCCTGCATTCTCACTCGGCCCAACAAAGTCATGGATCCGCGAAGCCACGACTACTCTTGTTCTGCCTAAGGTTCCCAGCCCTGCCAAAGACCGTTTAGCTCTCTGGCCTGGCATGGGGACGAGCAGCGGTTCTCTGATCCAGGCGCTGGCTGTTGCTTTCTCGGACCCTAATGCGTAGGCATCTCACGAGAACTGGGAAGAAGATTGGACTGATTTGTTTAGGAATTGTGGTGCCAGGGATGGCCAATGGTGCACCTGGGCTTCGACGTTGCAAGGTGCGAACGAATATTGACGGAGCAAGGTTCGAGAGACTGACTTGATTAGGGCAGCAGCTTGGTGGCAAGCAAGTCCCCGCTGATCCCGGCGCAAGACTGACCATCCATTGTGAGAAGGCCTTCAGGTTCGCCCTATCGAATTGTGCTAAAATGATTGTAGATGTCTACAATGACGCAACAAACGAGTATGACCAGAGTGTCTCCATCGACGGAACCGTTGTCTCGTCTCTTTCAACCGGTGAGAACGCGATATGATATCCATCCAAAGGTATTCAACTAACAAATCGCAGCTTCTGGCCACGCTGAGGGTTGGGGAACCGCCGTCGAATGCCAGGATGACGCCTGCGTCGGCACAGTTGAAGCCCACGGTAAATCAGCCATCAACCAAACGAGGCACAAAAAGCTGACGCTAGCAGATTATCTTGATACCACCATAATTCTCAACGAGGCTGACGAGTCATTTGGTAAAACTCTTGGTCTTAATGAGGCTACCTCTTCTGGGCTCAGCTCTTCCGATGGCGGCAAGACTTGGGCTGTCGGTACTATCAGTCACCAGGCTCACACTTTTGCTGTCACCAACTGAGTTCAAAGCTGCTGTGGAATGGGCTTAGTGCTCGCCTCTGTTATAAGTATAAGATCACATCGATCGGAAATCGTGTAAACACTAGTGGTAAAGTATTCCCTCTCGAAAAATAGTTAGGTGTACGGTTTACCGTCTAAGCAAACGGGCCTTTGAATAGCCACTCCCCAATCAACTTCTGTGCCTCCATCATCTTCAGTTCGGCATCCCTAGACAGCTTCTTATCCCTGTGCAAGAGCTCCATCTTATCATAATGATCATACCCATGAATCTGGTCCGGAATCAACAACCACCGATAACTCCCATCGTCTGTCTTTACCTCGTACGAAAACCGCTCATCGTCGAGAATGAGCTTTCCTTCTGGGCCGGTCTGGGATTGTCCAACAGTTTGGTCTACCATTTTGCGACCCGCCAAGTCACACGCCATTCTCCAGACTTCTCCAGCTAGCATGTCAAGCTCAATGCCAATGAAGAAAATGTTGGGTGGCAGATTCTCTTTTGGAGCGTAGATTGGACTGAGTGAAGGGTCTTGTAGATCCTGGCCTGGTAAAGTATAGGCGGCCTCGAAGACAGGCGAGAGCTGAAAAAGATAGTCCCACGGCTTTGCGCGGAATCCTCCAAGCGAAGGCTTGTACTGGCGCGTTTGCGTCTTGTATTCCCGTCTTACGGACATGTCGACGACTGGATACATGGGAATAACAGTCTTGATACGTCGCACGCCATCTCCACTGCCGCAGATGCTAGGTAGGATAGAAACAGAAAGGGCGAGGTTTCCTCCAGCAGAGGAACCCATGAGCGCAACACGGTCTTTATCAATTGGCAGGGATGAATCAGACAGAATGGCAAGGATCAGTTTCTCAAGGTCGTAGGTGGGAGTCGGGAAGCGTACGTATGGCGCTTTGGAATAGTTTAGAGCGATGACGATGACGGAGTTCATGTTGGCGAATGTGTAGTTGATGTGGTCGTCATCTCGTGGGTTGCCTACGACGAACCCACCGCCGTGAATGCTGAGCATGGCGGGCAGCCTTTTCTGGGAGCTTGCATCGAAGGATTTTGGATAGAATATCCTGAATAGAGTCAGCGAAAATGCAGCTGAATCGACTGCACGACTTTACCTCAGTGGCAGCTTTGGCCGGCAAGCGTAAGTCTTGGTAAAGCTGGGTGCTTCGGCAGATGGCATAAACGATTCCTTAATCGACAGAATATAATTTGCTGTAGCGATAAATGAGTGCATAATGTACGAAATAACCGCGTAGCTGATGGCAGTGGGCTTGCTGATGGGCTCCTTGAAGCGCCGACGGGCTGCCTCCAGAGTGAGTTTATCTTCTGGCATGATGAATGACTGTCCGGAGTTGTCAGCGGTGAAATGAATGGCCGACCTCGCAGTATATACGTAAACGGTTATGCCTCGGCACGGTAACATCAGGGTCGTGCAGGACTAATTAATCGTCTAAGTTTTGATCAGATACGCACATTTCCATTATAATGAATGACTCTTAGACCTGGGACTGGATCGACAGCTAATCTCTTAGCGCTCACCCTTCGGGCCCTTCGCACCCCGACGCTAAACCCATCCCGGCCCCGAGACCTCCGAGCTTCTCTCACATCTCGCCGACTTCCTTTCAACAACACGCTTTTTATTCCTCCCAACAACCCTCAACCATGGCCTCTTCCAATAGAGAACAGCCAAAACACGCTTGCACAGTCTGTGCCCGCCGTAAAGTCAAATGCGACAAGCGGCACCCTTGTTCGAACTGTCGAAAAACACAGACTCAGTGTTCGTACGAGGCACCTCCTCCGCCCAGGCCTCGCAAAAGGGCTGCCGATGAAGACCTGCTGGCTAGGTTGGCCCAGTATGAGCAGTTAATGCAGGAGAACGGCATCGATTATGCTCAGCATGCGAATGTCTGGGTTACCTCTGGCATGACACCGAAGAGTGAGAAGGGTACCTCGACGGTTATCGAATCGCCTGCGGCAGCCCCAACCGAGTTGTAAGTAGTGTCACCCTCCTGTAGGTTGTGGACAAAATACTAATCGTGACCTGTCTAGATGTCTGTGGTCAAGACTAAGCCCAGAGGTGAGTCACTACAAGACAACCCCATTTTCCTGACTGACATGTTCTTCCAGCTCAAGTTTCCTCCAATGCTAAGTCTACGGCACAAAGATGACCCTTTTCTACACCCATTACCAGCATTGAACTCCATGCTCTTTCACTCTGAGTCAAAAGTTCATGAACTTCATCCTGAGCCAAAGCAAAGCTACTTCCTGTGGCAAAAGTTTGTCGATACTGTCAATCCTCTCATCAAGGTTGTCCATGTGCCAACCCTTCAGAAACGCATCCTCGATGCAGTCTGGGACCCTACCAGCATACCGAAACCTCTTTCACCACTCATATTCGCTGTTTATACGCTCTCTGTCACGGCAATGTCGTCTGAAGAGTGCATGGCATCTTTCAGCCAAGATCGGGCAGCTTTGCTCACTCGCTATCGATCCGGTACAGTTCGTGCTCTCGCTGAGGCCGACTTTCTCACAACCAGGGATCTCGAAGTTCTACAAGCCCTCGTTCTGTTTATCTTCGCAAGCCCAGAGTCGGAGCTGGCAAGTACCTTAACAGCAGCTGCCATACGAATTGGGCAGATCATGGGACTGCACAGAACAGACTCTGATACAAAGCTCTCATTCTTCGACAAGGAAATGCGCATTCGCCTCTGGTGGCAGATAAAAGGCCTCGATTCTAGGGTCCGCGCCTCCTCTACACCCGGGATCAAACTAGCAAAATCCGAGTTCGGCGAGAATCGATTACCCTTCAACATTAACGATGCCGACTTACATCCAGACATGCTAGAGCCTCCAGTCGAGTACACGGGACCTACGGAGATGGTCTGTGTTCTGATGAAGTTTGAGATAACCCAATGGCTCAGGTCGTCCACCAAAGCAGCAAAGGTCTTCGAATGTATGGCTCCTGGTTTTTCCAAGGTTCAGACATCAATAAAAGTCGAAAACGAGGTTATCGGCGAACTCGAGGCTATTTATACAGAGAAATACCTGTCCAAACTTGACAGGTGTGTTCCTTTTCATGACTTGACATATGCCATGGCAAGACTGGCCATCGCCCGTCTGCGGTTCAAGCTTCACCATCCCCGAGGCCGTGCAGCCTTTAGCGAAGGCGATGTGTACATGACGAAAGAAGAGAGCGACATTCTTTTCAACGCAGCTCTGTCTTTTGTAGAACTCGTCCAAGTGGGTTTCAAGAGCAAGTTTTCGTCTCAGATGTTCACACACCTGACTTCCACTTATCAAATCGACGCATACATATACGTCATAAGTGAGCTGCGCAGACGATGTTCAGGTCCCAGGATTGAATTGGCATGGAAATTGGTTGACGAACTCTATGCTGAGCACCCTGAACTAGTTGATAATGTCGATAACTCACTATTTACTGCTTTGGGCAATCTGGTTATGGAGGCGTGGGAGGCACGGCGCAAGATGCTAACAGAGGCGGAGACTACGCCGGCGTGTATTGACATGCTTTGGAGTAAGCGACGTATTGCAAACGGAGATATTGGCATGCCTGTTCAAGGTGTCAGTGGGCTTGAGGGATGGGACTTTAATGTTGGGGACGATTTTGACTGGAATTACTTGAATGACTTTTTGCGGTTTTAGATAACCCATCTACTTCGAAGGCGCGTCTTAATCATGGATTAGGGCTACCAATGACGAGGAGCAACTCGAAGCTCTTGATCTGATGTATGTTCCTTATCATAAGGCTTGCTTGGATTCGCCAAATTGACTTACTGCTGTAGATAACATTGGTTAGCGTTGGTGCTTGGTGACAAGCTTTTTCTTGCTCCCATTGGAGATAATCTACAGGTATTTCCTCAAGATCCAACCGCTTATGCTTGTTCTCATACCTAGTAGAGTATAATGGACATCGGTACCGGCACTGGCATATGGGCTATGTAAGTCAGACGATAGCTTGGAAGCATACAACTAATATGCCTTAGTAAATGGTCAATGAATTCCTATCCGCCAAAGCCGTAGTAACAGATATCACACCAAGCCAGCCAAACTTCGTCCCTCCGAATCTCGAGTTCCAGATCGACGATGCTCAACTGGAGTGGACATTCGAACCCGAGCCTTTCGACTTTATCCACATTAGATATCTGCAGGGTTCCATTGATGACCGGGATAAGCTGTACAGCCAGTCGTATAAGTGTCCCAAGCCAGGTGGTTGGTTTCAGCATATTGAGCCTAATCTGCAGATGCAGTGAGCATCACACTCCACCCAACGCTTTCAAGCGCTGACAAGTCCATCTCAGCATTTACATAAGCACGGCCAAGATCTTCAACGAAGTCGGCCAAAAGATCGGCCGAACCTTCGACTTCTCCGGCCGTAAGCCGCTGACTTCAGCGAAGTAGCCTTCCAGGCTCACAAGATCCCCGTTGGACGCTGGCCGAAGTACAAGGAGAAATAGCTGGGCACGTTCGTTGGGTTGTCGTTCAGCCAGGCTCTGGATGGGTTGGTCAAGTTGCCTCTGTGCGAGATTCTTGGTAGGAGTCCTGAGAAAATGCAGCTTTTTGCGGCTGAGATGAGAAAGGTGCTTATGAATCCGAGGATACAGACAGTTGGACATGCGTAAGTTCTCTATTGTAAGTGTGAGACTGGGAATACTGAAATTGCCATAGGCTTAGTGTTTATGGGCAGAAGCCTGGAGTAGCGAGGGAGAATCCGGCAGCGGAGTAGTTTTACTTTCGGCCTTTCAATGTGTCATTGGTGAGAAAGTCCATAACATGCCATGATATGGCTGTACAACTTCTTTCTGTATCGTTGTCGTTACCTGTTATGATGTTGTGATATGAGAATCGAAAACATACATCGGTTCGCAATAGCAAGGCATGCATGTCTCACAAGGGTTTAATAGCTCGCAAATGACAGACGATGAGAATAGGATGTCGAGTCCACCTGAAGGATTCATCTGCAGCGTCAAAGCCAAAAGTGCCACTTGCATAGGTGTTTGCTTACTATCTACAGGGTCTCCGAATACACAAGAGGGATAGTTCAATCTTCCTTCGAGGGTGGCTCCAGTCCCTTGCTGACGCCCCTATCCGGGCCTTTTGTCTCACCCTGTGGCCCGAAGGTTGAGTGACTTGACCCTTGACACGGAGGCTGAGTCCTCTGAGCTGTTTGAGGGATGAAGAAGCATGGGCGTTATTGTCGGGAGATTCAGCAAGTTCCCGGGAAATGGTCGAAATTCTCCTGCGCCGAGACAACGATCTTCATTCGTGCCTCATGATAGGATATCGGTCAGCAACTTCCAGCCATTTCAGAGAGAAATATGGGAAATATTCGAAGTTAAAAGCCTATTTATGCGTCAAGTACTCAATTAACGTTAGGTTAAAGTTAGCCAAGCGGCCCTCTGTAGGGCCTAGCGATGCAGGGACAGCACGGGACGACTCTCCAGCGTTTGTTGGTACAGATAACGGTGTGAACAAGGATGCAATCGGACAGAATAATAATGAAAATGTTGGAGATTAGTTCCGTTTGAAGTCTTTGCGAAGGATTTAGCTTGAGCCCAGCCTGGAACAAATCGACGGAAATTGGGGGACCCGCTCTCGCCTTCGCCACGCTGCAATGTTTCAACAACGATCTAGTCTAGCGGTTCCGCCGGGAAATGATCAGAGCATTGTGTGCATTGTTTCGTCGACAAGCTCTCACTTGGGACCTGATAATCGGAAACAAAGGACAAGACGCCAAAGACAAGCTCAGATGACAGTCACAGAGGCTCAGCCCGCTAGAGATGAGCAGTACCCGAGCTTAGACTCTCGCAATAAGCGATGGCATGCTGCAAAAACTTACTGAACAAGGGACCCCTGGAATGCTCAGCCTGGATATCCACCGCTAAGCCAGACCCGACATTAGCAGTGCGAGACATTCCTCTCAGCTTGGTCTAGATGTCAGTCCATCCACAAATTCTACTGCGTACGATCCTTCAAATTAAGCAGCGCATTATATATATGAAGTACAGGCCAAGTCACAATGGAGGACTCTAGCCAAGAAACATCACTCTCCATACTATCTTCATCATGTATCTGACCTCTTACCTCTCCGTCGCCGTCGCGATCCTAGGCCTCGCGACTGCTTCTCCTTCGCCCAAGGCCGCCTACACCAATAAGCGATCCCCTGAGCCTGAGCACGAGAATGGCCACTACGTTGTGAGCCGCGCCGCCAAGTTCGCCAACAAGAAGGTCTGGACCTTCAATGGCAAGACTCTTCCTGAAGGTCTCCAGGCCAGCGAATACGAAGTTGGAAATACACACATCTACAAGCCGTCTGGTGTCAAGCTTAACAAGGGCTACCTTGAGCTTACTGTGCCTGGTGGCCAAACGGCCAAGCCGTACAAGTCCGCTCAGGTTGCCACCGAGATGGAGAACATCATGTACGCTTCTGTACGAACTACAGCTATTCTGAGCGAACCTGCAGGTGTTTGTAACGGTAGGTCTATTTGTTTTAACTCGATTGGCCCACTTCCTAACGATCTGCAGGAATGTTCTTCTACGAGTCCGACAGCCAAGAGACCGATATCGAGTGGCTCTCCGACCCCAAGTCCGAGTCCAACTACGGCGGCGTGAGACGTCTTTGGCTGACTAACCAAGACCGAGACGGCGATGGAAAGCCTTCGCAAAAGGATGTCCTTCCTCCCTCCAACCCCACATCTACCGAGCACGAGTACCGAATCGACTGGACCAAGGACCTTGTTACCTTCTACGTCGATAGTGTTAAGCAGTGGTCTACCAAGAAGGATGTGCCCAACGTGCCTGGGCCTTGGATCTGGAACAACTGGTCTAACGGCAACAAGGGCTGGAGTGCTGGTCCTCCCAAGAAGGATGCCGTTTTCAAGATCAAGAAGATTGAGATGTACTACAATACTGCTTAATTTGAGTGACGAGAGGAGTCCTACGGCGAAGAATATTGGATTGCCATGTTTGTCGGGATGTAAACTGTACATACAATTGGTTAGAGAGTTCATTAAACTAGGAAGATATTAAAATTATGAAGCATAAAATTGATTCACCTACTATGGATTCGACAATACCCCTCTGCCGTTATCTTTGTTAGTGATCAGGGAGCTTTCGGTCACCGTTATATGAATATCCCTAGAAGGTCGAAAGCGCCGGAATGAGTCTGGATGTGTTTTTCAGGCCCTTTCACCGCCTGTCGGCGTACTACGTATGATGTGACTGCCAACTAGGTTCCCTGAAAATCTACGAAACAAACAAAATCGACATTCCATAGTAGTCCCATGAATCCCAGGCCAACAGACTAAGAACCAGGAATGCTTGATTGTGTGTTAAGAATGCAGAGGAGGCTTAAATTCTACAATAACTAAATTATTTATGTTTCTTATAGCACTCTCAGCACATGTATCAATGCCCTCGTGCTTACCGCCGATTCCTGGTCTCACCTTCTGCTAAAAAGTTTTACCCCTTAGTTGATGCCTTTAGTAACTGAAATCCCCTTTTCGGATTACCAAACATCGACCTTCATTGACATGTAGTGGCATGCTAAATTTATTGGGAGGAAAATTTGGCGCTGAAATACTTCAAGCTTAGTATAGCGACTGGCGTAAGTGGCAATGTATGATACTTTGCACGCAGAGGCAGTTCAGACAACTGTCCAGCCAAACTATTAAATTTTCCGGTTTCCAAAGAGTGCTTAGCTTGTCGATGGTCTTTATGTACCTAGGCATCAGTTCCATATTCCTGGTAACAATCTACGGCACAGTACTCAGTATATGCTTGGTTGGGTTCCGCTGCCAAAATGACTCACTACAGTTGTTGCCATAGTTATGAGAGGTCTCTTAAGATACTGATTCCGTGCAAGTTATCTTGCCCTACGTTGCTAGATGCATGAGTTCATGCCTGGAATGATAATACCAGTCTTCGATAACGGCGCAGCAATCTTGGTGTCACAAAGCGTAGCTCTGTGATTGGCCGAGCAGGGCTAATTACGTCAGCTGCTCTTTTGTATTTAACGGGCTCACCGCTCCCAAATTAGCTAGTGGAAAAACAAGGCTCAAACAACCTCTTCAAATGCTCACTTCGGTGAACGAAGCAGCTAATCACACTTGGCTAGTAGGCCTCTTCACAACACCGCATGAACAGTTAAAAATAAACTCTTATTGATGCATAGTCGGGCTAGATTTCGCCGAGTATGACAGATGCTTTTCATCAATTGCGCACGCTTTTCCTCGCTTCCAGTGGAATAAGTAGGTGACTACGTAATTTTTATCATCCGTCAATAAGTTCTTTCAGCTTCTAAGAGATGGAAGCGATGTAGGCATCCTCTGACTTTATGAAGGGTTTCGCCAAGAGCTTACACCGCAAGACCAAGCAGACGGTTCGTAGTGAAAGAGGCGTAGTACACGAAGGATTCTACTATAGAACTTATATAAAAGGTCATACATCGTTTGTAGGTAGCAGGTTTCTCCACAGACAGCTTCTCTAAGCATCTTGCAACAAGATCAGAATCAGAATACTCATTCAGTTGACTCTCGCCCTTGGACTTTTGGCCAACGTCGGGATAGCTACTTTCACAGACTGCGGCACTTCACTCTGGCGAGGCTTTGAATGCTCTTTCTGAAGACCTTCGCAATGTCCCTTTGGAAATTCGGGGGCAGAGAAAGAACGAGGAGATCAAGATATACGTTGACATCAATACAGCAAGTGAGAAGGAAATAGATAACTACGTCAGTGTAAGCCCTATCTCAAGCTATACTTTACACAGATACTGACACTTTATACAGGAAAAAAGTGTGCAAGGTCAGATCGACCTTCAGAACAAGTAGTAGAATCCTTGGGACTTCTCGATCAAAGTGGCCAAGATCACCAGGACCGTCAATGAGTCCTGGGCTAACGTCGACATCAGCCCGGCTATGAGGATGAGCTCAGGTCCGTGGGAAGCTACAAGGATCTGAGCCCCGTCTTCATCAGGAACATGCTGCCTGTTGGGAAGTGTGAGCTCACCCGTCCCTAAGCCAATAAGTTGGACATCGTCAATGATGGATGGATGATGAGGCCCAACAACCCTGGCGAGCGAATTCGAAGGCTTAAGTTGAGCCTGTTGAAACGGCGATAGTAAGACACGACGGTTGATGAATTAAGAGTGATGAGATGTTCCCTGCGGAATAGTGAGGGCAAGTCTACGTTAAGATGGAAATGAAGTCGTAGATATGTTCTAAATTTCTTAAAAGGTACCTAATTTGAGAGCAGTGTAGTAGTGACCTGCGCCGTATAAGAAACGATGAGTTAGTCTACCACAGTATTCGCAAAAAGAATATATTTTATTGCCCAACTGAGCACGCACATATTGCTCAAATCAATAAATCACCAGTTGAGATAGCTACATGGAACGCAAAAATAAGAGGTTGCGGTTTATGTGGATCGAACACATGACCTTCAGATATCGAATGATAGTGATTGAAGTTTAACTTCAGTCTGACGCTCTCCCAACTGAGCTAAACCCGCTATTGGATAATGTTATAAGTCAGAATCCTTATCATATTTTTCATCCCCGCTGGGAGACAATCTGCACTCGCCAGGCTAGCTGACTTTCGAGGGGGTTGCCAAGGATTAGTCTCCCTCTACACGTGTGGAAATGGCTATCGTGCATTGGCGGGTGGACTAGTCTCTGGTGTACTAAGTGGAATCAAGCACTAAGCTGAGCGCAAGCAAGTGAACATTTTGCTTGGCAGGTATTTTAGAAGAAGGCATCTGGCACTCCCTCGCTATCATGGGTGGTTGACCTAGCCAAGCGTCAAAAGAGGCTTAGGCCAAATGATGTGCCCAGGACCCAAAATTGATGCTTAAAAATATACTTTCTGAGCTAATTGTCTTTCTCATCCTTTGTCTCCTTCCTTTCACCCACAACTAGTGACACCTTTACACGCCCATCATGGCAGTCGGAGGGTGGGAAAACGCCATGCGCAGAGCTGCAGACCATGGTCTACAGACTCTCAAGGTCAATTGGCATCTCGGCTTCACTTCCTTCGGCGGGCCGCCCGTGCACTTCAAAATAGTCAGCCAATCCATCTCACACGCGGTTCGATGCATGCAGCTAATGAAGAAAGTTTCATGACAAATTCGTCAACAAGCTGGGTTGGATCGATGAGCAAATTGTATGTCTGTACAACACAACGCTGCGCCAAATAAGAACTAACGGTTGTGGGTAGTATCAGGAGCTTTTCAGCGTCGCTCAAGCCCTTTCTGGACCAGGAAGCACCAAGATGCTGTACTGTATCAATCTGATCCATGGTGGATTGCTACAAGCTATCTTGGCCTTTTTCATATGGAGGTAAACCCACCGCTCGTCATGCTCATATCCTGCGAGCGCAGCTGATCGACCACCAGTTTGCCTGGCTGCCTGGGAATGTTTGGCCTTTCAGTCGGCGTGTCCAACATCGGCGACACTCTACCCCGTGCAGTATACGCTCTCTTGTCGGGCTTGAACGCCGCTACAGTCGGCATCATTGCGCTAGCAGCCGTTGAACTCTCGGAAAAGGCCATCACGGATCAAACCACGCGACTGCTCGTATTCTTTACTGCTGCAGCTGGAATTCTGTATAATGCCCTGTGGTACTTTCCTGTGCTTATCGTTGCGGGTGGCTGTTGCACTGTAATTTACGACTACCGCTGGCTTCATCGTCCAGTCCGTGCTGTGAGGAACGCCAATTTCAGGGTTAGAAGAAGAGGATTGACGGAGAACGGAAACATTCAGAGTGCTGAGAACGGAACTGGCACTGATGTCAGTGATTCAGGCACAGCGCTTCGAGAGCAAGATGCTTCCGATACAAGAGAGACCGAGCCAAGAAACGTCCCTCAGGAGTATCGTCTCAACTTCTCATGGAAATCCGGTACCATCATCATCGCCACGTTTCTAATTAGCTTCATCATCGTTGTTGTACTGCGAGGAAGTTTGTCCGATGCGCCCCTGCTGTACAAGCTCTTCGCAAACTTATATCTGGCCGGTACAATTATCTTTGGAGGAGGGCCAGTGGTCATTCCCCTGCTGCGGGAGTACGTCGTCGCCGAGGGATGGGTATCTCCGCGCGACTTTCTCATTGGTCTCGCTATTGCACAGGCCTTCCCCGGGCCAAACTTCAACTTTGCTGTCTTTCTGGGTGGCCTTACTGCTGTTCACGGCGGGTATCCTGCCATTGCCGGCGCACTCATTGCGTATCTTGGTATCTTTGTCCCCGGCATGGTTCTCGTGCACGGGACCATGGGCGTTTGGGGCGTGTTGAGAAGCCGGCGATGGGTCAAATCTGCTGTGCGAGGCGTCAATGCCGGCGCTGTAGGGTTGATCTACACGGCGGTTTATAGGATCTGGCAGGTAGGGTACATTGACGAGGGGTTCCAGTCGGGGAAAAGTTTGGCTGACGACCCTTGGTGGGTTGTCGTTACTGCGACGGCCTTTGTGGGAGGTCGGTACTTTGGTGTCGCGGCGGCCTGGGCCATTCTCCTTGGTGCATCAATGGGTTTGTTTAGGTATGGCATTGTCACGGCTCAAGAGTAAACGTAAATTTACAGCCGCAGAAGCATTTAGGATCTCCTTCCATCAGGTGAAACCGACGTGGAGTTGACTCTGGTCGATGAAAAGTGAAGCATCTGATGCAACTGCGAATCAAAAGTGACATTACTGAGCAAAGACCGAGAAACATGGAATGAAAAAGACATAAAGAGATCACACGTATCCGTAGGTGGGGCCGAGAGGTTGGAGTATTCGGGATGCCATCCGCTGTGTCCGATCATCAGCAACGGAACCGTGAGACGAAGGACGCATGGTAACAGGCACAGCACCACGCCTTGCTCTTCTACTCTGGGCCACATGATCATGCCATAATCCGGGGTACAGGCCGATGAAGCGGGGAACCGTGGAGGCGAGCTATCTCTGGCGGCTCTCGTCCTCCGCCACTGGCATCTTTTGGCGGCTACGCTAGCCCAATTAACGGTCCTCGTGAGGGGAAACCTCGAACCTTTTCTTCTGCTCTACCATGTTATCCAGCCAGACAAAGGCCGGCCCCGGCGATATCGGATCACCACCCGATGGTGCTATCTCCCTCCCGAACAATCAATGCATTGAAGTGTGGTTTTGTTTTTATGCCTTCGATTCCTTCTCACTCTTCCTTCAACCTTCTTACACTGTCTAAGTTTAATAATTAGCTCCTCGTACAAGACGCCGGTCCCAATTCACCAAATTAATCAACGTTTGTTTGTCGCCGCTCCTCACAATTTCCCTCCATCACACGCATAATGTCGGCAGACAACACAAATCAGTCGATTCTCATCCTCGGTGGTGGCTGCTTCGGTTTGGCCACCGCCTTTGAGCTCGCCCAGAAGGGTTACAATAACGTCACTATCCTCGAGAAAGACGTCGATGTGCCCAGTCGCTTTTCCGCCGCTTATGATTTGAACAAGGTCATCCGCGCAGAGTACGCCGATGACTTCTATACCCAACTGGCTCTCGTAGGTACAAATGACTTGTAAACCTGCTCTTTTCTAATAGCATATGACAGGACGCCATTCTGAAATGGCAATCTGATTCTCTTTACAGCCCTCATTACCACCAAACCGGCTTTCTGAACGTCACATCTGGCAAAGCCGCTCAGAACACCAAGGGTGCTGTAGAGAGCTACTTTCAATCCCTGCAGAAGAACCCAGCCTTCAATGGCCAGACCACCCGTGTAAATAGCAGCGAAGAGATTAAGAAGCTTGTTCCCAAGTTCACGGGCCCTCTCAATGGCTTCGCCGGCTACCACAACAAGCTTGCCGGCTACGGCCACTCCGCTAATGCTTTGAGAGCTGTGTATGAGCAATGTGTCAAGCTTGGTGTCAAGTTCTACCTTGGGAAAGATGGCGAGGTCGACTCACTACTCTACGCTTCCAGCCGAGAAGGCACAAAGTGTATAGGAGCCAAGTCCCGGGGAGGAAGCATTCACTCGGCGGACAAGACGATCGTCGCTTTGGGCGCTGATGCTGCTAATATACTCCCCCGTATCGGCAAACAGATGACAGGCCGTGCCTGGGGAGTCGCTCACATTCAACTCACAGACCAGGAGGCCGCTGAACTGAAAGGCATCCCCGTCACCAACGTTCGAGATATGGCCTTTTTCTTCGAGCCCGACTTGAAAACGAAGAAGCTCAAGTTTTGTCATATGGGTGGTGCTTTCACAAATTACTCCTACTCTAGAGACGGTCTATCTATTCCTTTCCCCAACCTCGCCGATTCGCAATTCATGCCTCTTGAGGATGAGATTCACATCCGCCAGCTCCTCAAGGAGGTCTTCCCCTACCTCGCCGATCGTCCTCTGATTGATCAGCATCTCTGCTGGTTTGCCGATACCGACGACTCCGATTTCATCATTGACTATGTGCCCGGTACTGATGCATCGTTGGCAGTTCTCAGTGGAGACAGCGGTCATGGTTTCAAGATGTTGCCTATATTTGGTCAGTTCGTTCACAAGCTTCTGGTGGACGAGAGGCAGTCCCAGCCCAAGTGGCAATGGAAGGATAGTAAGCCTAAGGCTGCGGCTGTTTGGAGAAGTAGTGACAGTCAGGAGCTTTCTGGTGTTCCTCGTGCGAAGCTGTAAATAGATGAATTGTTAGGTAGATTACGAAGTCAATGTAAATGCTCTTCATCATAAGCTTCCCGCCTTACCGATCCCCTAGGCTGATTTTGCTTGGGTCGCCATCACCAGCAGATGAGGGGTCGTTATCTCGACTTACAAATCCTTAGTTCCAGAACACCCTCAGTCAACATGCCAGTATGCGTTCATGTCTTATTTAAGTCAAGATCATTGATGGCGCCACCAGTGGGGAAGAAGATTGGGCAATGCTACATGTTGCAATAGGTTTTGCATATCGTATCTCGAACGCGAACCAATGAGAGTCAGCACAACACGTCTTGGTCATTGCGTGCCATCATGGCGTGACCATAATTAGGGTAGCATCGGTGGGGGGCCGACTACAGTATATCTGGATGTCATGTCCTACTGTTGATAGAATATACAAGCATAAGGCAACTCCAACAAAAACAAACTTCAGCTAGCAAACATGGTTCCAGCTCCTATCGACCCAAGCATCAAAGATGTTGCCGAGCCTATCAAAGACACCCTCAAACTCCCAGCCGCGGCCAAAGAACGCCTCGAGAAATCAGGTGTAGATCTGTCCAAAGGCTACCCCTACCGCCCCTCTCGACCCTTGTATCTCGACGACGTATACAAGCTCAGGGACCAGCATCGAGACCATGTCGATGCCGGGGCTCGAGCTGACAAGTCCAAGAAGAGCCTGTTGTCTGCTGCCACGAAGGTCACTGATTTAACTGCGTACCTCGGAACTGAGATTGAGGGCCTTCAGTTAAAGGATCTTACTAGCCAACAGCGTGACGAGCTTGCTTTGTTGATTGCTGAGCGAAGTGTTGTCTTTTTCAGAGACCAGGATCTTTCACCGCAGCAACAAAAAGAACTTGGGGAGTGGTACGGAGAGGTTGAAGTTCATGTAAGTAACGACACTAAGCACATCTCACGGAACCCGACTGACATTGCTTCGCAGCCTCAAGTGCCTCAGGTCCCTGGCCTACCTGGTGTCAGTGTCTTGTGGCCCGATCTCCAGGCCACCGAACGCCCAGCCAGCTTCCGTAACCCTGGAGGAGCATCGCGATGGCATACCGACTTGGTGCATGAGAAGCAACCAGCAGGCATCACGCATCTTCACAACGATACCGTTCCTTCCGTCGGGGGAGATACACTGTGGGCGTCTGGCTACGCTGCGTATGAGAAGCTATCGCCAGAATTCCGCAAGATCATCGACGGGAGATCCGCTGTTTACCGCTCTGCTCATCCTTACCTTGACCGTGGTCACCCCGAAGCAGGTCCCCAGTGGGTTGAGAGGATTCACCCTTTGGTCCGGGTTCATCCTGCGACGGGCTGGAAGACTCTTTGGGTCAATCGCGCCATGACAGACCGCATTGTTGGTCTCGACAAGGCCGAAAGTGATGTTATCCTGAACTACCTGTATGATGTTTACGAGCAGAATGTTGATATCCAAGTGCGATTCAAGTGGACTCCTCGAACCTCTGCGCTTTGGGATAATCGGTGAGTGACAAATGAATCCTGTAAGTCTGGGTGTACTGACAGTCTACAGCATCACGATTCACAATGCCAGCTGGGACTACAGTGGTAGAGAGCCGCGACATGGCACGCGCGTGACCTCATTGGCTGAGAAGCCCTATTTCGATGCGTCAGCGCCAACGCGTCGGGAGGCACTGGACCTTCTTGGAGAAGAAGAGAAGAGAGAACTTGAGGCGTCCAAGTGAATTCGAGTCATCGTTATTGTTTGAGCCACATACCCTCTGGCGGTGTGGACCACACATTCTCGCTTCATAGTTTATCAAGTCTAGTCACTGATTGATAAGAAACCGTAAACAACACCTGCCTTTTTCAGCCAACTTCTTCTGGTCTGTCTCGGATAACTCGGGTTCTTTGGCTTCGCTAGTCATGGTGATCCAATCCTTCATTGAGCCATTGGCTCACATTCGCCCGGTTAATGATTCATGTCACGTCACTAATTTGCCGATCTGATAAGTAGGATCTGATAAACAGGCAGCATCGTGACCGATAACTCCGCACTACGTCCGCAAGGCCTCAGGCTATGAACGCACTCGGTTTCCGGACGTGATTTTTGCTGCCTGTGGAGCGGGATATAAAGAGTGCCAAGAATACCGTAAAAGCCATATTTCACTTCCATCATCTCATCTGCTCTTGTTACCCATTCATTGACAAAAATGTCTACCGATATGAAGAAGAACTCTCTCGACTTTGCAGCCGGCACTGAGCTCTCTGTTATCAATCCCATTCACCCAGACCCTCACCTCGTTGCCTTCAATGATCTCGACAGTGACAACCCCAAGAACTGGCCAGAAAAGCGCAAATGGGCTGTGACCAATGTCCTTTCAGTGACCGGCTTCAACCGAATCCTTGTCTCGACTGTCATGGCTCCCGCACTCTCAGTGATCGCCAAAGACCTGGACATGACCGCGATTCAGTCCGTCATGGCATTGAGTATTTACCTCCTGGCTACCGCATTTGGTCCCCTTGTCATCGGCCCCCTTTCTGAAGTCTACGGCCGCAAGAATATTCTCCATATATCGAATATCTGGTTCCTCGTATGGAATGTCGCATGCGGCTTCGCGAACACTAAAGAGTTGCTGATTGGCGCTCGATTCCTCGCTGGCTTTGGAGCAAGCGCCGTCTATGCTCTCGGTGGCGGTGTTTTGGGTGATATCTGGCGCCCAGACCAGCGTGGCAAGTCTCTTGGCTGGTTTCTGGTTATTCCCTTGTTGGGTGCCGCAGTTGGTAAGTGCTGTCTCATCAGTGATGACAGTAAATCTAACTTCCATCAAAGGTCCCATTATTGGCGGTTTCATGACCTACCGAGTCTCTTGGAGATGGATGTTCTGGTCCACTTCGTTATTCCAGGTCGCAATGGCTGCTCTTTCTTTCACCACGTTCCGCGAGACATATGCTCCGGCAATTCTCAAGCAACGAGCCGAGAAGCTCCGCAGGGAAACAGGCCAGCCTTACTACACGTACGAAGAACGCACGCAAGAGCATCGGTCTCTACCCAAAACCCTCAGCCAAGCAATGAGCCGTCCGCTGCGCCTTCTATTATTCCATCCTATCATCCAAGTCGCTGCCGTCATCTCTGCTACTGGCTATGGACTCCTCTATATCGTCCTCACCAGCTTTGCGGAACTATGGGCCCAAAATTACGGCCAAACTGTCGAGATCAGTGGCTTGCACTACATCGCTTGCGCCCTGGGTGAACTAGCTGGATCACAACTTGGTGCGCCTCTGATGGACTACTGGTACCGAAGAATGGAGCATCGCGCGGGTGGTCAGCACTTGCCAGAGCATAGAGTACCTCTGATGCTAATCTACGCCTTCATCGCACCAGTTGGGTTCATCGCATATGGTTGGTGCGCCGAGTTCAGAGCTCACTGGGCTTGGGTTGACGTCGCCATGTTCCTCGCCATGTTTGGTATGCAGATCTCGGGTATGCCCATGCAAGCATACCTGATCGATGCTTATCCAGACCACACTTCCAGTGCCATTGCTGCAGAGCAGTTTCCTCGCAGTTTGGCTGCCTTCTTGTTCCCGTTGTTTACGCCTCAGATGTATGCTTCTCTTGGATATGGATGGGGTAATACTACTCTGGCTTTCGCAAAACTGGCTATGGGATTAGCGGCGCCAGTGTTTGTGTGGAAATATGGTGCTAGATTGCGAGCACGGGCAACTTCGAGTCTCTAAGGGACTGCATATGAGGTCTGGATCGTGTTCAAAGCCAAGGTGTACACAATGGTATACGAAGCGGTAAAATCGTTCTTATACAGGTTGCGCGGGTAGAGATATACAAAATTGGGTTTTGATTGACTTCATTACTCTGAGGTTGAGTTAGATCCAGGCCAGGTAGCAGTAATACATAACCCTATATGGATATATATATATTGATATAATCTGCTGCTTATACCTTGTGATATATTTTCACTCCTTGTAGCTGGTAGGTGCTATCGGTATCTTGTTCTTTATGCTACTGTTTCTTCTGGTACCGACAACATGTATTGGGAGATACTTGATTTCAAGTCACCCTACATATACCTACACGTAGGAAATTTCAGCAGATTTGGTTCGGTCTTCTTTAGCTTATCTAGTCGATTTCAATACTCGAACCTCCATCTGGGGTCCGAGTCGCCTCTCCAATCCTCGACGTCCCCGACATGCTTGATCTCTTCACTAATCGCAGCCCGACTCTGGTTCTGCTTCTTCAACCTCCACCCTAGCAAGGTCACCATCGCGACGTTAGCGACAAGATAGGCCAAAGCCATGGAATGTCCAACCACAAACCGCGGACCGTCACCAGATCGATACAACTGCGTTCCCATAACCGCACCAAGATTTCCAATACTGATCTGCATAGCGTTCGCAATGGCACGCTTTGTCTGTCCAGAAACGTTGATCGCTGGCCAGCTGAGAACAAGAGCCGTAGCAGGATAAATACCGGCTGCAGCAAAGAAGGTTCCCACGTATGAGACTCCCGGTCTAGCTGTGGGGTTTTTGTTTGCGAGTAGGATGATGTATCCGATTGCAGCGACGGAAGCAGAACCGGCGATGAAGACAGCGCGTTTGGCGAGCCTTTCAGAAGCTATGGCAACACCCAGAGTGGTGACGAAGGCGACAGCGTACGGTGGGATTGTCAAGAGTTGTGCGACTGCGGCTGTGTATCCAAGGTCCTTGATGATAGTAGGCTAAGATGGTAAGCGAAGATACTTGGTCAAGTTGGATGGAACTTACCAGGAATAAAGATAACGTGTATAACGGTAGGCTCATCGTGTGAAACCCCAGACCATAAAGCCAACAACTGGGGTCCCTGAAAGCTTCGCGGACAGCAGCCCAGGTGAAATCTTCTTCGCGGATAGCGTCACTATCCGCATGTAAACGCTCGTGAATAAAGAAACGCTCAGACTTGGTGAGAAACTTAGAAGTATCAGGATAATTTTGGATAAACCAGTATGCCGTGGTAGCAACCAGGACAGTGGCGATACCCTCCTGCTAGGGATTAGCTTGGTAGTCGGTAGCTGAGTCAGAGTCTTACCAGAATGAAGATCCATCGCCAACCATTGTCCCAGACTACGCCTGCCATCTTCCCAATACCCTACTATCTGTTAGTGCCGGTAATTTCTATAGGGAAAAACTCTTACGTATGCTAAGATACCGCCGAACGCTCCAGCGAGAGATGCAGCGCTGAAGAAGAGTGAGATACGATATTGCCTCTCGCGTCGTTTATACCACATGGAGAAATAGTACACCACACCTTTTATCATCAATAAATGTGTTGAAGGGCTGAAAGATACAAATCTCACCAGGAAATAAACCGCTTTCAGTCACACCGAGGAAGAATCGGGCGATGAAGAATCCAGTCTTGTTCTGCACAATCCCCAGAAGGGTAGCCACAATACCCCATGCAACGGTAAGTGTTGGCAACCATAGTCTGGGCGTGGTACGTTTGAGAATGATGTTGCATGGAATCTGAGGGGTGTCAATGGGGCGTATATGTAAAGGCACATGCAACAAACCTCGAAGATCACGTAGCCGATGAAATACAGAGTCAACCCAGTTAGATACTCGTTGCCCGCTAGAAGTGTCAAAGCGTGTGAGATGATGAAAGGTATGAGCTGTCTTACACATGTGAAGATCATTAATCATTCCCTCAATTCGAGCGTTGCCAACTGGCCAAGGTATATCAGCATGAAACCATTCATAGAGCGAGGTCAGGCGTACCATTGCTGCGGTCTAGGAACGATAGGAGGTACAGCACACCAACTGCCGGAAGAAGCCGTAGGTCGAGTTTGCGTAAGAGGGCTTTCTCGTTCACTGGGGGAGTTGAGTCGACAATGCCGGCCTCGTCACTGAGCTCCGGCGGCGAGTCTTTCTTGATGTCCGTAGCCATGGCGTAGAGCTACGTTTAGAGCGAAAGAATGAAGATGCGAACAAGCGACGCGGCCATGTATTTATTTGGGAGATATGTATAAATATGGTTCACGAAAGGGAAGGATGATGCATCTCTGTAGCGCTATTGCACCATACAACCCCTGTCTAAACGCCATTGAGTTGCAGCCGTCCTGGTGCAAGAGCCGATGAGCTGCCTGTCTCGATAATAACACTAGGGTTTCCGGTAAAAGTACTTTTATCCAGGTAAGCCGCGCCATAGCAACAGGTGAAGATCCATAGAAAAGTTCTCAGTTCCCATATTAACATAGAGGAAGGATTTAGAGTCGATGCACTCATCTGGATCTGATGGTCGGGGGCATTATTTCTATGCGTAGATGAGAATGACGATAAGAATCAACCACTTGGGGTGCTCAATTGCCTTCCATGACATCACTGATAAGCTGCAGCTCTTGTGTTTGAGCAGTGAAGTTGCTATGTCGCCATGTTGGCACGTCTGTCGTGATTTTCGACTGAGCCAATCCGCGCCTTGGCCGCGGCAGGGTTGCCCGCTTGGGGTAGTGTGGGGGACGTGGGGATAGCAGTGTATGGGTTTGGATGGGTAGTCTGTCTTGATACTCTAGATACTCTAGAATTGAAGGGACAACGTTGCGGTGGTATTCTTCCAGGCTAGGATGTAAAATGGGGGTATGTAAAATTTGTATTTGATGATGCATATATCAGATGATCAGTTATGGCCCGATACATTGTGACATATTACCATCATTTTTCTCCCCATCTTCCCTCTTAATCACAGAGCACATCCAAGACCCTTCAGATGAGATAACCACGATCTCATCGCCACTCGTTCGCCAAATCCCCAAGCCCAAAGACCTCCTGTCAACCATCTCCGCTGATACCTTGAACACAAGGTCGTACTCACAGGGCACGATCCGACTCTGTATCACACGTGCTTCTTCGAGAAGCGCGTCAGTAGTGGATAGGCTTCGGGATGTATCCGTTTCGTAGAATAAGTGAAGTCTGGTCGCCATGATCCCAAGTGCTCGAGAACCCTTGGCAGATTTCCAATCTTCACTTGGCCATCCAACCACTGTTACTGGTCAGCAACAGATCATTCAGGTCCTCATCTATCGCTTACCTTCAAAGGATCTTCTTTGTCTTTCGCGAGAAGCATCCCGTTCCCACAATCGGGCTTCCTCATCATTCCATCACCGATCGACAATATCAGCAATGGCAATTGACAATGCCTCGTGAATATCATGCATTATTTTTGATGATGATAGCCAACAAGAACTGTCATACAGCATCCAGTAGCTTATGTGGCATTGCAACAAAGATGTGGAGGACAGCTGTTCAGCAGAGTTTCTTGGAAACTTTTATTCTTCTTCGGAGTATGCTTTAGTATCAACGGTTTCTTGCAGCACTGGCTCGTAGTCATATGATAAAGAGTCAAGGTACACTTGAAGAGTAATACTCATTTTGACTCATATCTGGAAGAGGCTTTTACGTAAAGCTTAGATGTATATAGTAGCATTTGTCACACTTGTCAATAACACTTTCATCTCACAGTTTGGAAGGAATCGACTACCTATCCTAATTGCTGGTTCTAGCCCGTCATCCGTAAATCCAGGTTTCATCAACTTACACCTAAACTCGCAGCTATCGTACCTTAAGCTATCAAACATGGAAAGCACATATCAAGAGTGACGGGCAGTAAGTTTCCCCAGCCCGACAACCAAACCTCAGAGGCTAACAGCCCGTTGCAGTGTCCAGAAACTCAAACCGAAGGTCGGAAGTGTGTTGGTTCACCGCCAACGCCTCCTCCTTATCCAAGACCTGCACACCAAAGACGAAATAGAGAGGATTTTGATGTTGACTTGAAGCAACAGGAAAGGAGATGAACAAGTCGACAGCGACGCTGGAGAAGATGAAGAGGAAGAAGACGAGCTCTTCACAGCATAATTCATTCCGGGCTACTGTCTCTTCTGCGCCCAAGACTCTACTACCGGTACACTAGACAGAAGAGTTCTACTAAATACCGCAATTCAAGTATGCCTTGGCCGAGGAACAAGATACCAACAATTCTGTGAAGTTACCCGCAGGAAAAGTCATCTCGCACAGCAATCATGGACAACCTCGCGCTCCTCGACCAGCACCCGAACAAAAGCGCCTGGATTCTTCTGTACCTGCAGATCCTGGCACAGAGATCGCGCATCGGCGGACTGTCAGCGGAAACAGCGAGATTGTACAAGTCGATTAAGCCATACTCGCTGCGCCGCTGTCGCCACTGAATGTGACGAGTGATAGAGCTGCACAAAGGGAGGAGAAACGCTGGAGAGGAAGATTGGAACAGGCAAATAAATTCTTTGACCTGAAGAGACTTAAGCTTGATGCTCCTGATGTAAGGATGGGTCGTCAAAGTTAAGTATGTTATCTGATTGACAGATTATCGTTGAGAAATGCCATCTAGGTGAACTGCTCGTCAAGCTGTATTTAGACTTGCTGTCTTTATTGGTACAACGAAAACAACCGTGGAATAGCTCTCCTCGCTATTGAGCCTCAGAGCAGGCAGCACCATCAGGCCGAACACAAAAGCAATGACAAGATTGACCGAAGAAAACCGGGACGACAACGGCAAAATGAATGGCATCGCAATAACTACCAAGCTCGACAGCGAGTCCATGATAATCATTGCCAAAATGACCATGTTTTACCTCCCATTGACGTTTGTGGCGGTAAGAAACCCTTCCTCAGAGATATAGTCAAGTGGAGAGCAATACCAACAGCGAAGTAGACTTTGTTCAGTATGGAGGTATCCAGCTTTGACTTTGAGGGCGGGCGAAAAGGACGCGTCGTCATGTCCAGCCAGTGGTGGCTACCTTACGTTATCTTGGCGATACCGCTGACCATGGGAGTAACGAGGTCGCACGGACAAGCCAGTGGCCAGGCTGAAGGGAAGTTCAAACAGCTTGAATAAGAGGTTTTTTGTTTGTGACCACGCAATGTGTACAAAAGTGGTAGCCATACAATTAAAAAGACGTTTCTGTTAAACACCATGGAAGATGCCTGACACGATATCCAACACGGACTAGCTCAGCCAAGACTAACAGCACCAACTCAGGTCAACCGTTGAAGCGGGGTTTGCACGAAACAAGCACACCAACGTCATCTCCCAAGCTCGTCTGCGGCATGGCTTTGAATCGAACGGTCTCGAGCGACAGCTGACAAGCGAGAACGACGTACATAGTAGTGTGGACACGCGCCTGAGAGTGACGACTCATTATGTCGCATTCGGTTGATAGCACTATTGGATACTGGGACCAGTCACTAGATGGTCTTGATTGGATCTGTCTTGTCTGGAGACCAACGGCAATCGGGTCAGGTCATCGGTGGCTCTCACACTGACAAGTCGAGGGAACTACGTGAGGCAAGGCTGGCGCGGCCTCCAACTCGTAGTCACAATAGACGGCAGCAGATACTGAGCCAAATGAAGACGGCGCAGACATCAAGCATCACTACACTAATAACTCAGGCCCTGATACCATCGTGAAAAGAACCGTAGAATAAACAAAACGCTGGCATTACAAGTATTCTAGTCGTAGATAATTATAAGATCCCCTACGTAAGCTTAATAGCATCCTTGGCCTCGTCACTCGCCGTCTTCTCAAAGAACCGCGTCCAGCACTTGAGCATCAGCAGATTGATGACATACAGCCCAGCGCCCAGACCAATAGCGCCCAGCATGTACCAAATCCAGGGCCGATCGCCCACCCACATAAGCGTCTGCGTGTCGCCGTGGTGCCACGACGCGCCCTCGAAATCAGTCAGGTACGGCTCCAGCTCTGTCGCGTTGATAACCTGCACCGTCTTCTCGGGCAGCGACGGTTGCTCCAGGAGGTAGTTCTTCAGCGCCATGGTGAGGAAGAGCGGGCCTGCGGAGACCATCACGGCGGCGTGCGGCAGGATATGCGACCAGGGCCGCGAGATGTCGTTGTAGAGTTGGATGCGGGAGAGGGCTTTTGTGAAGGCTGGGTGGTGCGACGATGTGATCATCATGTCGTTGGAGACGCCGGTGGGCGTGGTGGACTTGAAGACAGCATGGTGCTCGGCGCCGTTGGCCTCGATCTGGTGCAGAGGGATAGTGTTGTTGCAGAAAGTATCCATGTCGAGGTAGATGCCGCCGTAGTAGTGCAGGACAAAGTATCGAATGGCGTCGGCGCGCTGGATGTTGAAGGGAAATGTGTCCCATGTGTCGATGAACCAAGGGTACTCCTCCGAGATGAAGTCGCGAGCTCGTTCATCAGTCCAGTGCTGCAAGAAGTTAGCAATCCGCCATTCCCCATGTGCCTCGGCAAAGAACCACCAACCTTGTACTCGAAATCAGAGTAGGCATCCCTACAGCTCTTCACCAAATCCTTCCAGGCCTCGGGAACCGTCTCGTTCGCGCTCGTCTGGTGGAAGATCCTCGGTATCGTCTGCTGCTCGGGCGGGGTGGGCGTAAAATTGGTGTCGTTGAGGGGAAGCGTGAGTCGCGCGCCGAACAGCTCCTCATTGCGGCGCAGCAACGTGATGAGCGGCCAGAATGCGTTGACGAGAACAGCGACGATGAAGATGTCGATGAGGACGAGTATCACGGCGGAGCGACGCAGTCTTGGCAGTCGAAGGTACTTCTTGGGCACAGAGGGCCCCCAATCGAGACGTTCTTCATCGAAGTGTTGTTTTGGCTTGGCTTCGGGGCCGAGGATTGGTGAAGAAGACATATTGCGTTTGAGAATTAAGTATTAGAAAAAAGAGTCGTCGACAACCAAAAAGAGAGAGACCGACAAGCGGCGTTGAGGTGTCTTGGCAGTCAGCGTCGTCTTGTGCTTAGAAAGGAGTGCGATGTTTAAGCCTGGTTGTTCCTGAGACCGAAATCTGACAGCGACAGCGTGGATACAGAAGGGGGTGACGCTTTATCAGACCCGAAAAAATCTGAGCCGACCAAAATTAGGGGTTGAATTGGGCTTATGATTCGACGCATCTCTCCACAAGCAGCGTGACAGGTGGGGAGACCTACATAATTTGGGGGGTGAGCCTCGGGGTAACGTGCATCTTACTTTTCTGTCACCCAGCAAAATGAAAGGACCCCCCCTGGGATCACATTTTTAGCCTTTCTCAAGGTCGAACGAATTAAAATCTCACTGGATGGGATCTCCTACGTCACAGCTGACAAGCGCCCGCTACTTCTACTTCTGGGTGCAGCACCACCTTTGGTTCCCTCTCAGGGGCTGTGTGGCCTGTGCATTGCATTGAATTGAATTTGAGCCAAGCAGCCGAGACACGTAATAAACATGCGCACTGCCTCTGACCACAATAGGAAAAGCGTGTCAGGATTCCGCCCTCCTATCGCTCCCTAATTCCCCATCCCTATTGCCTTGTAGCAGTGATAGTGCCTCAGTGCCCACTGATCCTCCCCTGTAAATACATCCTGATCGCGATCCCTAACCGCAGCTAAACCCCCTGGTTGCCGGAGCAAATCTGCCCGGCTCTTGCTAGGCATTTGGTCTTGGCTCTGGTCCCGAATCCTGGTTTTATTCTCCGCGCCATCCGAAGTTTGTGCTACTTACCCTTTGGACACGAACAACTTTCTGCGGGTTTCAAAAACGCTGTTTTTTTTTATCCTTTCCTTTTTAAAACTCAAGAATTGGGACATGCCGCAGATACACTCATAATGGCTCAAACTCAACCTCAAGACGATAAGGATCTGGGCGCGCCGCAGTTTGCCTACCATGCTGTTGTCGAGCCAATTGTACGTTTTGCCCCCCAATCTTTTATCCTTGACAGGACCTCCCTCGCCGCACGTTGGCCATCACGAATGCTAACAAAGGGCACGTGGCCATGTAGTTCATCGTTGGGGTCATGATAGCCTCCTGCTACCTAAATCGTCTACGCAACTTTTCTATCATCCCTTCGTCCAAGCAGGATCAGGGCCTTCTGGGCCAACCGAAACTCGAGCCATGGGACGAAGACGACGTGCACGACGAGACGGAGCGGCTTAACCTGAGCGACGCCGTGAGTCCCTCTCCCGAGGACATGGAAACGCATCCATCCAAGAAACGAACGTGCTGCGGGGCCGTTGTGCGTACGCCCAACTCGTCGCGGTATGCAAAGTACTGGCACAGCCGTTTCATACAAAAGTTTCCTTTCCTGGTCGAGATGTTCTACTGGGCGGTCAACCTGGGCTTCTACGTGGGCGTCAAGCAGGCCAGTGAGCTGGTTGCGGCGACCGATGGTATCTGGCAGACGGCGGAGAACCATGGAAAGGCTGTTTTGTGGTTTGAGCACGAGGGCCCCTTTCGCTGGCTGTTTCCTCTGCGCGAGATCGATGTCCAGTCCTTCTTCAGGAATGATCACCAGACCATGCTTACCATCCTCAACCGAGCCTATTCACTAATTCACATCCCCGTCACAGTCAGGTACGCACAAACTCTCTAGGGTCGAAAACTCCATCTAACTTTGCTTGTACAGCTTCCTCGCATGGTATTACTACGCTGCGCCGACACACGCCCAGTTCGCTGAGGCCCGACGCATGATGACCCTGACCAACCTCTTCAGCTTCGTCGTCTTCACCATGTACCCCTGCATGCCCCCGCGTCTCCTGCCCGAGGAGTACGGCTTCTTCGACACCGTCCGCCGCGAGGACGCCGAATCTATCTACGCCACCAACAAGTTCTTCAACCAGCTTGCCGCCTTCCCCTCGCTACACTTTGGCTACTCGTTCTGCATTGGCACCGTTCTGCTGTACCACTCCGGCCTGTTCCGCCGACGCCTCGCACCCCGCGAAAAGCGCATGAGCAAGGCGTGGCAGGTGTTTTTCGTGGTTCTGAGCATCCTGTACCCGGCATTTGTCTTGACCATTATTGTGGCCACGGCTAATCACTACTGGCTTGATGCTGCGGCTGCCACGGGTGTTGTACTCGTCGCCTGGTTGTCAAACCGTATCTTGCTAGGTCTGCTACCGTTGGAGGATCTCTTCCTCTGGTGTGTCAAGCTGGAAAAGCCGTTCCCCACCACTGGAAACCGTGGAGGAAAGTAAATGATGTCAACGTCGGTTCATGCACAAATTGCTGCATCGTCTTTGTCCACCGATAGTAGCATCACGATGTACCGAAGTAGCGGAGCGGTGCCTGCCACTGTATCCCGAATGAACCATATTAATGTTAATCTAGAAAATAATGTCAATCCATAATTAATGTTCACACAATGCCCCCACATCCCGCGATGCCCGCACCTGGATATCCATGCTAACGACCAACAACACGCGAGTCTCTTCCCGTGCTCGTCTTAAACGGATGCAGCAACGAGGCACACGATACCTCACGCTCGGGTCCCCTTCCCTGTGCCATATCAGTGGGGCGTGTAAGATTGCTGTGGAGTAGCCACCCGGAATTGCATGTGGGAACGCGCGGTACGGAAAGGGTTCGGCCCCGACAAAGGAGATTAACAACCATCAGAGCGGACTTGTCCACGGAAGGACGGACAAGACGGAATCCCGATGCAGAGAAGTACAAAATAAGCGAGAACGAGCGTTTGGGTGGGTTGCGGGTTTTTGCTGACGACAGCTGGGCTGAGAGGGTGACAATACGCCCTACAAACGCGCGGTCGGGTTGGCCATACGCCCAAATACGCGTTTAGATGGGAACTAAGGCTGGCGAACTGTTTTGCTTACAGTACGGAGTACAACTTACACGCATCGGGATCCCCGGCTGAGGTTCCAGGCATAACCCTCGTGCATTAGGGAATAAAATCCAGATGAAGAAAGTTCACACTGCGAAGCTTTTCTCCAACCTGGGTGTTCCGGCCCCTGAGCTGTGTTTCTGACCCTAGATAGCATGAATTTGCCCTCTTTATTTCAGTCAACCCCCACGTTGCAGGGTGTTGGTGTTGTGCTACCACCCCTCGTCAATTAGTCCAACGCGCTGAGTGTGTTACTAGACACCTGAAGGCCGTTCGATGGCAGCTGGTTTCGAACTCGATCTAGCAATGCTGAAAATGTCAGGTTCGCGACTGTCGCCCTTACCCTGAAGCTCCCCGCCTGGTGGACCCGTCCCAAAGACCCTGAAAATCCATTTAAAAAAAGAATTGCTGCTTGTTCGACAATCGTGAGCGGCATGTTTGAAGAGGTGATAGCCAATTCGTCCGACCTATAGTAAGCTTCATGGGCTAGATGCGACCGTTGGAAGGTTTACCACAACAGTTGTTGCGAGTGTAGGTGATCGGTCGGTGCTTCTGTAGCGCAAGCCCACTTAAGTTTGCGACAGCGATCAAGCAAATGTGCTTTCACAATCACCACAATCATTCGAGACACTGGTTCACATCACATGGAACTCCGTTTGACAATTGAATGTTAATTGTGATTCCATCAGACAGGCCATAAATTACATGAACATGTGATAACTCTGCTCTGCCCATTCATCCATCATCCACTGTAAGAAAACCGTTCCATTTTGTCTTTGATTGGCGTCCTTTGCCTTTCAATTCCTGCTCTCCCGTATGATCATTCCATCGTACCGTCCATTTTTGGTCGTTTACTTCTTGGAGACAGCCTTGGCAAGATCGGCAAGAGCCTCGCGGCGCTTGAACTTGGCGTCAGCGATGACACCGGCATCAGCATCACTGGAGAAGTTTCCGCTCCAGGTGACAAAGGTGTGGCCCTCGTGCTGGCCCGAGGTGACGGGGTAGGCGCGGACGGTGCTGACGACGGAGGTGTAGCTCAGGGCGGGCTGAGAGGAGATGACGCTGTAGGTGATGTAGTGGTCGATGCTCGAGTGCTCCTCCTGCTTGACCTCGAGGACGGTGCCGTCCTTGAAGGTCCACTTGACGATGTCGGTGTCGGGGGAGCTACCCTTGACCCATTCGGACTTTTCGAGGGCAGAGTAGAACTTGGAGAAGTCCTGGAGCTTGATCAGGTGCCATACGTCGCTGAATGAGGCTTCGATGACGGCGGACTCGAGGACCGAGGTGGAGGTAGGGATGGCAGACATGATGGTTGTTGTTGGGTGTGTGTGTGTGAAGTGAAGTTGGTGTTTGTGGTGATTGTTAGAAGAAGATGGTGATGGTTGGAAGAGTGAGGGTAAGGTAAATAGAGGGGTCGCTGGATGATGGAAGAACAATTGTGGTGGAGGTCTCACTAGTGTCGTCATAGGCAGCTCAACTCCCTTCATTCGGAAGGGAGCTGTCCAACAGCTGCCCATTGAGGAATGTCATGCCTTAGGCATTCAATGTCGTCACCATCACAGTCAAAGAAGCCACTTTGCGAGTATCTTCATTTTTGCTATGGAATTTGTTTATGGTATGCTCAATTGACTGTTTGACCCATCCTGAATAGCGTCTTTTGCGAAGATTTTTTCCCCTGGTTTTTTTCTGCAGTGGGGGTGACGTTGGGTGGAACTCACGATAACACATAAAGAGAAGCACACCCACTGATACCCACCGATGGGAACGGGGTTAAATATCTTTTTGAGGATAGTGAACTGCATTCGCGTGACCTGCAAGTACGTCCGGAAAAGGAACAATCTACAGTCTTTAAATGCGTTGAACAATATATGAGAAGAATCCATACGGAGCCCAACGAGAACGACCAGTGTGCGACTTGTTGATCACATCGCAAATGATCATAGTCGCATTGTGTCCCACTCCAGCCAAAGTCTGTAGTGCGACGCGCAAATGCACTGCCGGTCTGGTCCACTCAAGGCAATTCTTATTCAGCAGTTCATGATGTTGAGTAAATATCAGGAAAATGTCGGGCTGGCAGATCAGTTGCACGTATGTGAGTCACAGTGGGAGGGTTTGGGAAGAGTCAATGTAGACTTTGATTCCATATCAACCATGTCTATCCCACCTCTTTTGCGAATAAGTCTTCATCCATCTATGATACATCTGTCCACATATTATTCTACATTCAGTACTTCAGTGCCGTCTTCAAGTCTCGCTTATTCTTGAGAACCAACCTCCGATGTCTCACCCTCTAACTCTTTCTTCTCCTTCTCCTTCTTCTCGATTGTCGTTTGCTTCTCCCACATGGCATGGTATCGTCCCCCAAGAGCCAAAAGCTCATTGTGTGTGCCGCGCTCGGCGATCTTGCCCTTGTGCAGCACGATGATTTGGTCCGAGGTTGTGATGGTGGACAGGCGATGGCTGCACATGAGGGTTAGTTGGTACATGGAGGGATTGTGGCAGTCACTTACGCAATGGTGATGGTTGTTCGTCCACTGGTAACGCGCTCGAGAGCATCTTGGATTTGACGCTCAGTGTGCGAGTCCAGAGAGGCGGTGGCTTCATCTAGAAGGAGAATACGGGCATCCTTGAGAATAGCGCGCGCGATGGCAATCTACAAAACGTCAGTTAACATAACCACGACAGGGATCAGTCACGTACCCGCTGGCGTTCACCTCCAGACAACTTCAACCCTCGCTCTCCAACCTTGGTCTCATACCCATCAGGGAAGTTGAGAACACGCTCATGGATGTTAGCAGCCTTGCACGCTTCGTACACATCTTCTTCCGTCGCATCGGGTCTGGCGTAGAGCAAGTTGTACATGATAGTTGCGTTAAACAACACCGTATCTTGAGGCACGACGCCGATGTTTCTGCGGAGGCTGTCGAGCTTGAGGTCCCGAAGATCGTGGCCGTCGATAGTGACGGAGCCGTCGGTCACGTCGTAGAAACGGAAAAGGAGCTTGAGGGAGGTAGATTTGCCGCTGCCCGATTCTCCTACAATTGCGGTCTTGGTACCAGGGGCGACGGTGAAGTTGATTCCGTCAAGAACAGGGTCACCCTTTTTGGTGTTATAAGCGAACTTGACGTCGTTAAACGAGACTTCTCCCTTAGGTGAGGGCAGGGCGATGGCATCTGGCTTTTCCTCCACGCCGGGTGTTTCTTTGAACTATTTTAATTAGCAGTGTCCTTCGAGACATGATGGGAAGAAACCTACAAGATCGAGTAGCCGCTCAGCCTCAATGAGATTGTTCTGTAGCATGGTGTAGTATGTACCGAAGAAATTCAGGGGCCCCTGAAGCTGCACAAAATAGTTGATCAAACTCACAAACTCACCCACAGTCTGCTCTCCAATGGAAATCTTGTACGCCGAAACAGAAACAAGAAGTGCAGTGCCCAGAGTGAAGATGGAACTCTGTGTGAGATTCAGCAAAGCAAGCGACCACTGCACTAAGCGCTCAGCACGCTGGAAAACAGTGACATGCTCTCTGAACCGCGCAGTCTCACGAGGAATAGCGCAGTTGTGCTGGACCGTTTCGTACGCGACGATGGCATCCGTCTTGACAGCCTCCATCTCACGGGTCTTGATCGTCATGTCTCGTCGCTGCTTACCGCGGTACTTTGCCACGTAGATGGTGAGGAAGATGTACGACCACATGATAAAGAAGACGATAATGGTATAGAAGGCGTCGTACTTGACAAAGAAGATGACACCAGCAACGAAAATGTCAAAAACCATGGGGAAGACCTGGAAGCAGAAGCTCTCGAGGAAGGTGTTGATTGATGCGCCTCTGCTGAGCGCACTGGTGACTTCGCCGACTTTCTTGTTGAGGTGGAACTCGAGAGAAAGGCCTAGAACGTGTTCAAACGCAGCGGACGAGAGTCGTCGGAAAAGTGATTGGGAAACGGGGATCCATAGCACGCTGCGCAATGCGCCGAGAGCGCCCTGGTTGCCCTGAAGAGCGCGGTAGACGACGTAGAGGATGATCTCCTTGTAGGGCAACTTTCCTTCGCCGAGGCTGTCGACAAGCGTACCCAGCTGTATGGGGCCCAAGACGTTGACGGTGCGCTGACAGACAAGGAGGACGAGGCAGACTAGCACGATTGCTTGGTAGACAGGTGAGTCTTTGGGCCTGGGGAATGTTAGCTAAGAATCGCCCGGGCGCAGACATACGTACCAGAGATAGGGGAACAAGACTCTGAAGCCAGCAAAGTAATCAAGCCACCCTGTTCCCGAAACCTGAGTCCGTCTGGCTGGTTCAGGCACAGTTGGTGGAACACTGCCATAGCTCTCAGCCGTGCCATTTCCATTCTCCAGCAGTGACTGTCGTTCCTCAGGCAAAGACTTCGGCTCCAGAGATTTCAGCTTGTACTCCCTCAAACCAAACGCACCGATCATAAAAGCAAGCACAAGAACTCTTGCCGATCCGAGGATGTTGAGAGTGTCGACAAAACCAGGTGATACGCGCAGACGAGGTTCCACGGATGAAAACACAGCTGCGATAACGATCTCTGCAAGTGCGCCGACACACCAAGCCGAGAGGTGAGCTCCGTTTGGATTCCAAGGTCCTTCAGGATCGGGAAGAAGACCAGCGACGAAGTAAAGCAGAACTCCGACAAATGACGCCTGTTCCCGATTAGTAATGCTCATCTGGCCATGAAAAGGCACTTACTAGATATGCGCTGAAGGCAAAAACAACATTCCCCGTAACATTCCCCTGATCAGCAAAAACTTGTTGCGTCGTAACAACAATACTGGCAATGAGCAACAGCGACAAGATAAGTTGGAAAACCCATATTAACCGCGCGTAAACCCGTCGGGTCTTGTCCGCTCTTTGTTTCTGGTCAGCGTCCAACGCGCCGTGACGCGCCTGGGAATTGCCATGGCGACTGAGGTAGAACTGCGCGGACTGGACGCCTAGTAAAGTGACGAAAAGCACGCACGGGTAGGCGTAGAAAGCTACCTTCAGTCCCAACTCCGCCTTGGCCATGACGAGGATCTTGTGAAGTGGACGAAATGAAGTGATCTTTTTGGGAGTTGGGAGAGATGATGTCAAGGGTTTCGGGGGTGTTCGGGGTTTTGATGTTCCGGCGTCAGAGGCTGATGTTCGGGAATAGTGTGACGGACGTTAAGTTAGGGGCTTGTGATAAAGTCCGTACAGGTGTGATTCGTAAACATTAGGATAATAGCATAGAAAATAAATGAAATTTTAGTTAATTTTGGAATAGTATAGAGTACGTTATGACTATAGCCTCCAGTTTAGATATACCCTTCGAGGATACGATTGGCAGCATCATGACCGGTGAACTTTAGTTCGACGGTGAGGCACTGGGGCTGCGAAAACCCCACCTTATCGTTTTAACGGCCACTTAAGCAAGAACGCCATTTTCGTTATTGAAAGTGCTCCAAGTCCATTAAGAGTGATATAGCTAGAGAGTTCAGGTTCCCATTACTCATACAATACTTCTCTGCTTATAGAATTAACTGGGCTTGAGCGCTGATCTAGGAAGCACTTGTCGCCTACATAGTAAAACCTCGTTAGTAGCATCTCCAACCCCAGCCAGGGTCACATTTCGCGTTTTCTCACACAAACTTAATGAGAAAGATGACACAACTCACCACAAACCGCTCACTAATCACCCATCTATAACGCATTGAAACGCCATCACATTGTCATGGTTTTCTCGTCAGCCTACGCGGCACTCGAGCCGTACCTCGACATCCCCTTTAACGCGTCCCTCAGTGCCATCCTCCTCCTCACCTACCGCTGCCTCGTCTCGAAACCCGGCCTCCTCCTCAGCATCGTGTTTGTCACCAGCGCTGTCATCGCCATGTTCGACCGTACCTCCACCAAGGGCGAAATGATTAAGACCATGGCCGAATTGCCCCTCGGCCTCGGCTCCGTCCTCCTCTTTATCGTTGCTAGTAGACCGGTGAAAGCGCGGTGGCTGCACGCCTTTACTATTTACGTCAACTTCGCTGTCTACGGCAACATCGTCATGATGGTCGCGACGCCATCTGGAGATACTTTTCGTGGTCTTTGCTGTAAGGCCGCCTGCCTCGCGTTGTCAGCTTGGATCATTATGCAAGGGTATAGAGTGCAGTGGAAGACTATCCAGCTTCACGACAACCTCTTCGTTTTCACCGCGGCATCAAAGAGCTGGGTTTTTGCGCACGCAATTTACAGGTTTATCCTACTCACGCTGCCGTGCTTTGGATCTGGGCGACGCCATAGGCTACTGGAGGTGTATTCTCTTGGTCTGACATATTTGTTGTCGCGGTCTACTGGGCTGCCGTTTGAATACTGCTTCGGCATGGCTGATACGGTGGTGGCGCCGGCTGTTACGGCATGGTCGTCGATTTCGAAAACCTTTGGACTGATTCCGCGTGATGGAGGGAAGGGCCAGTCACTTGTGAGCGGCATCACGGCTACGGGTGATTTGTATTTAGGAATCGTCGCGCTGGCTGTCGCTGCATATGCCTGCCTCAAGATGACATCCCCAGGCCGTCCAGCATCTCAACGGCTGACATAGAATCATGTCAACACCACGAGCTAATTACCGTCTTGTACAGCGGTGCGATGGAATGCAATGAATGGATGAGATGAAGTTTTCTGTGATGGTGATACCCAAGGGGAGGGGGGCTGTCAAGTGCTATGTTGTGCGAGATACTACCAATAAAAATCTTGAAGTAATTGTATTTATCATATGTCTAACTCCACTTGAAGCATAGATAGCTTTTTATGATTTGGAATACTTGATATTCCGACCTAACTGGTAGGTAAGTCTAAAAGGTTGTGCCTATAAACGGGCTTTTTGTTTATGATTTATAAGGCTGTAGAAACATACTCTAAATCGATGAACAAATTAGACTTGAAAGAAATATAAGAGGTAGAACTTGAATATGGGAGATATAAAGCAGCGGTTGCCGATAGTGGGATAAATTAAAATGTGATTGGGAAGTAAGAGGGAGAAGAAAATGGGAATCTTTGTTCCTCAAGATGCAACTTATACATTTCTATCTGACTAGGTTATCTCATCCTCATACTGCTGGATAATGAGCGAGCAACAATTCCGCATCGTTACTCGCGAGCAGTTCATTGTAGGCTTCGGTGCCGAGTTCCGAACCTCGTTCAACCGCTTCTCCGCTTGTCAATCAGTATGCGACGTACTGGGGCTGTACCACAAACCTAAAGCACCAACAGGCAGATCGTCTGTTTCACGGGGGCCGCCTTTGAAAACACCAATTGAGATGCAAATGGATGTTCACCATAACCAAGACGCTGAGGTAGCCGAGATCGCAGTAGGAACGCGGAACTATCTTTTATAGAGAACCAAGTTCAGCGTCATCGCGGCAAACTTCTAGAGGGAGGGAATCTCGCACGTCGCTGCCTTCATCATCTATGCAGATTCCGCAAAGATTAAGGACCCCCTCAAACAACAGACACTCCTCTCACACCGGACACTCCCAAGCCTTGGAGGGCCACTTCGTCGCTAAAGAAGAAAGAACGACACATGTATACCTTCAGATTAAGTTTCTTAATAAGCCGCTAGGGTGCTCGTGAGAAAAGCCCGTCACAACTGCAATTGGCACCACGATGACGGATAACTTCAATTCGGCGAAACAAGTAACAAAACTTGGACTTCACATCCAAGGACTTGAGGGGCATGACTATAACTGTCAACAAGTGCATTCGTAATCAACTGCAACAATAGTGGGAAAAGCTTCAGGCGTGGAATGGCGGCGTACAGAGTGGTCTAAACCTATCCTGCTGGACTTTTGGGCCGAAGAGTGTTACAGACAGAATGACGATCATATGGTGCCTGGGAAGAAATTTGTGCTAGCAGTTGATCGACAAGACTAGGCTAGACAGTAATATTCTAATGAAATTTGCTTGTTATCCATATCACTCAAACCCTCCTAAGACTACTATCAAAGTGTGCCTAGGGTCACACAGCGACGATGCACTGCATGGAAAACTTCAAGCTTGCGTTTCAAGTATACCAAAGTAACCCTGACGTAACAGTCAAGTTGCCTTTGTCGCTCTGCGGATGAATATGACCTGCGCGAAATTGGAGGAATGGCACATCGTGTAGTGATTCCACAGCTTAATGATTTTAAGTAGTACTATTCTCGACACAATCTACATAAAATCCTTCAAACTCTCCACCACCTTGGTGTATACCAAGTCTCTTGCTTCAGGCTTGAAAAGTCTGGGATTAGTAGTCTTGTCAAACCCATGAGCCCCCTCGATCCTGACGACCTCCACACCACAACCAGCCTGCTCCAGTTTCTTGCCAAAAACCTCAATCTCCGGCGTGAAGACATCCCCTGAGCAAGCAAATAGTACAACACAGCCAGGAAATGATGTCGCATCGGCGTACGTGGGCGATGCTTTGGGAGACTTTCGGTCCTCGATCCGGGGGAGGTACGCTTCTGCGATGAGGTGCTGGAAAGCTACGGGGAATGGTCGAATTGGGTTTGGTACGGTCTTTTGTTCCGGCGGGATTGTGAAATCAACGCCTGGGTAGAAAGCGTACACCGCTCTGATGTTGATATTGAACTCTCGTCTTAGTTCCGAAGACGCGACCAAGGCCAAGTTTGCACCTGAACTGAACCCAGATAGAGCAACGCGGTCGAGATCAAAGAGACGCGGCTGACTCTCAACCCATCTCAGGATATCTTCAGCATCTTCTACAGCTGCAGGGAAAGGGTGCTCCGGTGCTTTGCGATAATCCGCGTCGAGAACAAGGACATTGCTTTCGGTGGCTATTCTCTCGCAGAATTCGTGGTCCATTCCCAAGTTCGGTAGTGTACAGGCGCCTCCATGCCAATTGATGACAAGGCCTCGTTGTTCGCCCTCTTTGTAGTTTGGTGGGTAGTAAATCCAGGTGTCGATGAAGCGTCCCAGGTTACGAGACGGGATGCGCACGGCTTTGCGATTGGAGGTCACTGAGGGTTTGAAATGGGGGCGTGTGACGATGTAGTTGATGAGGCGGATCAATGTGACGATGGCTTTGAGCCTGAGATACTGCCAGAAGGTGTGGGCGGCCATTGTTGGCGTGGGTAGGTCAACGGATTAAAACGCGGTAGTTGCAGGCTGTCTCATGTGGTTTAATTGTGCTCTTGTAATGGATGGTGTGTTCTTTATAATGCGCCTCTCATCGCTCCACCGGCTGTGGAGTGGGCGCTTTGTTCAGTATCGCTTATCGGCCGTGAGTCATCCGGTGGGCGCCCCTGTTGACCAAATACGCCATACAATACGCAATACGAAGGCGAATTCATTACCATCTGAACTATCATTATATCATTCTCAATCTATATCTATACGCAAAAATCAACACATGTGACTATATACCCGCTTCCATAACGGCCACTTCCGCCTCGCCTGCTCCTCCTCCTCGTTCCAGACTTGGAGGTATCGCCGACCCGTATTGATATCTATATCTTTATCACGAACCATCGTGGTCCCCACCCAGATTTTATGCACAAAGTAAAACAAAAAAATAGTAGGAATCGTCAGGACCTGTAGAAAGAAGTTCTTGGCTCTTCCAGTCGCTGACAACCGTTCCTGGCCTTCGGGTTCAACGGGAGATATCGCTACCCAGATTTGAAGGATGAAAACGACGCCGTACGCAATCAGCGCCACCCAGGATCCCCAGGCGCCGACTTGAGACTGGAAGGCAAGTTGAGACACGGTGTAGCCCGACAGTTTCCATGCTCTGCGAAATCGGATGTGGCAGACGCAGATGGAAGCCCATGTGAAGAGTGTACTCAAGCCACTGATGGCAAGGAGCCAGTTGAAGATTTCGTCGTGGATCTTGGAGTTCGCAGTGAAGGCTAGTAAACCCATAGTTCCGCAGCAGATGATAGCGATGAGCGGACGTCCGGTACGGTCGATATAGGCGAAGATCTTTGGAGCCAGAGACTGTTCGGCCAATGCAGCAAGGGTGCGTGACGAGGCATACACAGCTGTATTGCCAACGCTGATCAAAGAGATGAGAATAACAGCGTTCATGATATCAGGAAGAATTTCAGAGCCGCTCATCTCAATAGCAATGACGAAGGGGCTAGCTGCGGCATCAGACTTGTACTTGGCACCTAGCAAACGGGGTTCGTCGTATGGGACTAGCAAGCCAATAATGAGAATAGAGAGGATGTAGAAGACGGAGATACGCCAGAAGACTTGTTTAACGGCAGCTGGAAGAGACTTTTTCGGGTTGCTCGTTTCAGCTGCGGCGAGACCTACCATTTCTGTACCGGCGAAGGAAAATGTTGCAGTCACTAAAACACTGGCGAAGCCTTTGAAGCCGTGGTGAAAACCACCGGGGTTGTGCCAGCGAGTGAAACCGATGTAGCCTCCTTCTGGATCCCCGGCTATATTGATGATAATGCCAAAAAGACTGAAGATAGGTAAGACACTGTGATGATGTACATTTGGGATTGACTTACATGAACCCTACAATGGCTGTTATCTTGACAGCGGAAAAGACAAACTCAGCCTCGCCATATCCTTTCACCCCGAGGAGATTGATGCCGAGAATGAGAAAGAAGAAAATGAGGATGAAAATAGAACTTGAGGCGTTTGGGTTCCAGTAATTTATCGTGAAGGCACCCGCGATAATTTCAAGTGGTAGCACGATGAGATACTGCAGCGTGTAGCTGATAAAGTCAGATTTGCAACGCGTGCCAAGAACATGTAAATGATTACTCACTTCCACCCAATGGCAAATCCCCAAGACGGATCTATAAACCGCGTGGCGTAGTTCGAAAACGACCCACCAACCGGGAACGCAACGGACAACTCGCCAAGCGCCTGCATCGTGAAGAACTGCATCGTGCCCATGGTGACGAAGGCAATGAGCAGCGAGACCGGACCGCCGCGGTTCAGCGCCACGCCAGACGCGACGAAGAGACCCGTCCCGATGGAGCCCCCAAACGCAATCATCTGCAGATGCCGGTTCTTGAGCTCCCGCGCAAGAGCGGTGTTGGCGGAGTTGTAGTTCGCCTTGCCCATGTTGAACAGCCGCCCGTTGGAGGCATACGTAGTGTTGTAGCTGCTGACGCTGTACTCATCCTCCTGCGGCGCGCGGCTGAAGCTCTGCAGGAGACGGTGCAGAGGGCCAGAGGACGCAGGCTCGTCGTCGTCGCCTTTGGTCTGCGGCAGAGCCTGCATCTCGAACTCGCGCTGGTAGGCCATTGTTTCGCGTATTATTCCGCCTCAGCTGAGGGTTTGGAGTCAAACTTCCTGGTCAAGGATGACAGACTTCCCCCAGGTTAGGGAGAAGCTAAAGGAGAACACTGCACGTGCCGCCTTGCCACAGAAGGGAGCTATACCGGTCTGGTGCTAGATCTGTAAGAGAAACAGGGGTAAGCGAGCGCTGGGGCGAATCGCTGTGGTTCCGCTCCCCACGCTATCACGGCAAGTCCGGTTGCAGGCCGGGGATTGGAGATGTGCTTTGGTTGTACGGTTGGATCGCGCGGTTGGATCGTGTGGTTTGATCGTGCAGTAATGGAAATAGACCGGCATCTACAACGGGGTTCTTGAACTCCTATGGTTGAGGTGTTTCTTTCTTCCCGGATCGTTGACGTAGGAGAGTTACAGTTACATGACTCGCGTATCGGCTGTGTGGCCGTAGAGTCTGGCGTACCAAATTCTTCGTTTTCCCACTAACTAGAGCTCGATCGATCCTTTGGTTGGTTATCGGGGTCGGGCCAAGCTCCGCATATCCGGGGAGGAGGCGCTAGAAGTTTGTCTGTTGCTCGAGTATTTCCTTCATTATTTGCAGTCGCTTACTATTCCCCGTATGTACGACACACAACCTCCCAACCGTGTTCTCTTTTCCATATGCCCAATAATAATAGTGGCTTTGTAACTCGGCGCTTTATCCCCTACCGTCCGAGTAATAGAACATACACACAAAGCCGTGCGATCACTCAAGAATCACCAATCTCCAGTCCAGATCTAACTTGGCCCATTCCTCCTCTTCTATCACACCAAGACCAATACGGCTCCAAACGCCAGAACCCGGCAACCTTTCGTCGACAACCATAAAGTTCAGCTTTTTCGTCTCGTCACCGTCGTAATACCCGAACCAACGAGAGATGACGATGAGATTTATTATATGCCTCGGTATCAAGTCATTTATCTGACTCGAATCCCCATTCTCGTTTTCAGAATCCTTCGTCACATTTTTGTCGTCTCCCTCTTCACCCTTATTCTCGGGAAAGTAGCGACGACTGTGCATGGCCTCTATGGCCAAATGCACCTTGAGTCTCACGGGTTGTCCTCGTGCCTCGATGTGCGGTTGGTCACAGGTATCGATGTAAATCAGAGCTTCGGTGTGGCTTGTCCAGAATACTATCCGTCCCGTATCATAAGGAGTAGGGCAGTGCTGAGACGTCTCATCTCCGTTGATTTCAAGCGCCTCCAACTCTGAAGCGAGCAGGACATCGCCCATCCTTATCGGCCCGGAGACTGTGGTGTCCCCTTTCCATTTGGACCCGATTCTCTCGGGCGCTTCACCGCTTTCTTCTCTCATAGCATCATTATCTTGTTGCCGATAGACGTCCTCCTTGCTATCAGAGGCACTTTTCTCGATCGGACAGACACTGCCGTCGCTCATCAACGAGTAAAAGGTAAGGATTGAACGTGTATTGTCCATCTTCTCGTGCTCCTCCTGAAACCAATAACTGTCGCCACCACCGATGAAGCCAGTCCAGCCAAGCCACGACCAGCTGGGATAAGGCACGCTGCGCACGACCGAGTCTTCTGAAGTATAGGTATACAACTCCCTGCGCCGACTCCGTCCGTAACTCCATACCAGTGTCTGGTCAAATCTGATCGTTCTTAGACCCCAGTAAAGTTTCTGGTTGTTGAGATGCTCGTATCGGCGTATGATGCCTAGAAAGGCCGGAAGGGCATCAGAGGGAAACGTGAACTGCCGCTCCGAGAACTGCGTTATATACGTGCTGTAGACTTCCTCAGAGAATTTGCTCTCGATGTTTTCCCACTCATCGTAACATCCAAACTCGTGGGCCATGGCAACGGCTTTTGAGCCCGGCACATCAAGAAGAGACTCTTCATCCCACGTCGTGCCGTCGCAGCACCAATAAATCTGCGAGTTGGTGAAGATGAGTACACGTCTGGAGAGAAGTCGCTCCTGAAACGTCCAGCCTCTGGTGTTCCATGTCGAGAATTGCAGAGTGTCATCTTCCAATAGTGTAACACAGGGAGTGATGTGTAACCCGCTGGATGAGACTCTGACTTGACGTCGGAAAATATCTCTGGGGCTGCTCGGGAGGCCTGCGAGTCCAGATTCAGAGTCGGTACCGCAAGCCGCCAAGATCGTGAAGAGAGCCATGGAATAGATCAGGTCCATCCGCCCTGTCTGGAGACTAAGATCTTTTGGATCATCTTGTACGATGCAAAGAGCGTCTACCCAGAGGTAGCGCTCTCCAATCTTCTTAAGAACGGTCATCGCGTCTTTGATGGTTTGCGGCATGGGCATTTCATCCAAGCTGTTCTGTTTTTGGAGCCGGGATAGATTGTCTCGAGTCAGTCGTCCCTCCGAACGCAGTTCTTTCGCTTCCTCGCTGGATCCCCAAACGTAGCTGAGAGCGATGTAGCGCATAGTGGGAAGTAAATCAGCAATTCTACCCTCCTCGACATCAATAACTCGACACCTCTCGGGCCACTCGTTATTGCTGTCACTAAGCCACTTTGGCTTGGAGCATTTGTCGCCATGGATCTCCTCGCATTGATGTATCCAGTGGCGGGGGATTGAAAAGTCCACCACGGAGTCGACTGCGCGGCCAGTGCCCTCTAAAGACAGGAATCCTCCAGCGCTAGTCTTTGTGTTCGAGTCAGGAATGCCGTCTGGCCAGATGCTCTGAAGGCTGAGTGATCGAACTAATATACCCCTCCAGGGACAGGGTTCCAGCTTAAGCAGGACACGGCCAACGCCTACCGTTTCCTGGTCGGTTTCCATCATGTCCTCGTCCTCGCTCTCATCGCCAAGAGAAGGCGTTGTAAGGGAGAAGTTTTGCTGTTCCAGGTAACACTTTATGGGCTCATCTTGGAATGTGAGACGCAGGCCGTACTCCTTGACTTCATCGTGCACTTCTATTTCACCCTCAAACTCAAAATAAAGCTCTGCGCAGCCGAAGGGCTTTCGTTTATATCGCTCTTTTTGTACATCAATGACAAGTTTGCAGACCTGGCAAGTTTCTGCGCGATCCAAGATTTCCTGAAGAGTTCCTAGGCACGGCGGTGGAGGAGATGGCCGTTCTCCACGCGCAGTTTCTCTCCAATTGAAGCCGGAGGGCAGCGAATAAAAAAGGTCTTCAAAGTCAATGGCGACGCATGTAGAGCAGAGGCTGATATTATCTGAACTCATTGTTTCTTCAGCTAGATAACGCAGTGCGAAAGGAATGCTTGGGTCGTGCGATGCGGGAAATAAAAGCGAGCTGATTGTCAGCTACAAGATATGGTGGGGAGTGAAGAATGATTATGGGTTGTCAGCACAGCTCACTAGACAAGGGTCATACTTCCTCTGTGTTGGGCTGATTCCAAGGCTGAAAAGACTAAGGCTGTGTTGTCACGCATGAGGCACTGGATTTTCTCTGGATTTCTGTTGACATTTCGGTACGAGTCTCTACGACACATGCTGATTGTATCCTCTTGGAGTACGACCTGAAAACCAGCCAAAACTGCAGCATTTAGGCCTCGTCCTCCTTGATATACGAGGCAATATTGGATCGCATCTCAAATGTCTCCTTGAACTCCACTAGAACCTCTGGAAGTTTTGACTAGAGAATTGACAGCATTAGATAAGCAAGCTTTGGCCAAGCGGTTCGATAACAGGTGGCTTACCGGAGCAGTCTTGGTTCTAGTATCGTTGTCGATGGACATGTAGACCGCAAAGTCTGCATAACTGACTTCGTTACCAAGAAGATAAGGGCCCTCTCGGTCAGAATAGTACTTTGCAAGGAGATCGTAGTACTTGGGGGCAATTTTGTTCTTGTAGTCTTCGGATGCGTTGCTAAGATTGGATGCCCATGCAGCCTGTCCTTGATAAGTATGTCGACTAAATTGATGTCGGATTTCAGACGTACTCTCCACCCGATGTAGATGTCTGCTACAGTATCTACCAGGTACTTGTCGTAATTGGTGTAACCATCGTATTTGCCGACTTCTCGGGACAGGAACCGAAGGATTGGAATGTGCTTCTCAGGGTGTCAGCTGGTTTCTGTAAATCTTTTATGTTGACTAACCTGACTTAGGACAAGACCTTTGTACTCAAGTGCTGGAACCTTTCCAGTGCGGGTAATTCCCTGTTGCTTCAACTTTTCACTGGTTTCACTCCAGGTATCGTCGTATGGGTAGCGCTTCTCTTCGAAAGGGATGCCTGCATCTATCAGAAACAATCTAGCATTCGTATTAGTTCCCAGTCCTTCTGAATGCTGGTCTTGAAGCATTTTTATCGAATTGAAGGTATCGCTCACTTGACAACTTCTCCTCGTCCAAGCTTGCCGATGGCAAGGTAGTGGTAGACTACTGATAAATCGGACGACATGATCTCGGGAAGGGTATTTGAAAGAATGACGAGTTTAGAAGAACCTGGGATAGTGCTATTTGTTGTTTATAAGCTGAATGGTGATATAGCGGTTCCCAGGCTGACTGTTATACTTCCAGGCGAATCGCAACGCCCTTTCAACGGCAAATCATCGGTCTGAGTCAGCATCGACAATCGCGTCTCCACGACTAACAATTGCAGTGTTTGGATGGTAAGCTTACGTATCTTGCCCGGCGGAGTAATAGAAAGTATCCTATTACGTAGCTAGCCCGACTACATGAGGCTTGTAGAGACAAAGTTCAAGTTGATACTCCACTAGTGAGATATATACCATAGAATTAAGCACCATAAAATGGTATACGAAAAGAGCTATATACAATGATTACAAGTATAACTACCCAAATATCCATTCTCTAATAAGTATCCTCGTACTCGTAGCAAAGCATGCCCTTGCGGATGTGCATGACATCCTTGACCTTGGCCTCGAGCTTGACAGTCTCACCAATAAAGATGGGGTGATCAAGTGTCACGTTACCTCCGAGCTCGTTGGTGTAGTCGAAGTTGACGAGAGGTCCAGAGACATCCTTCTCGCGCTTCTTGATGTCACGAATCTGCCACGACCACCATGCGCGGTCAACATTGGCGTGGTGCACCCAGAAGATAGGATCAGAAGCTGTTAAGAGTCAGTATATCAACCATGTTGAAAGTGAGCGATAATAGAAACTTACGGCTTTGCCACTTGTCAGTCATGGTACCGTACAAACCGCCAACTCCCCAGTGACCACCAGAGTGGAAAGTGCTCTCGGTCACACGGTCGAAGAAGCCAAAGTCTTTCTGTCCCATACCCGTCTTGATGGCATCGGGGCCAGCCATGTCCCTAAAAGACAAAGGAGCAAAGTCACGGCGGATACAGTTGGGATTGTACGCAGTGCCATTGCCAGGTCCCATGTTTGACTTAAGTCCCGCAAAAGGACCATCCTTGAGACAGCCGCCGCCAGTGCGGTCAGGGACATCCCAAGGGGGGTTGACGGGAAGACCTGGCTCAGGGTTAGAAACGTTTCCTGGGATCCAGTCTCCGTTTCCGCCGAAGCCATGCTTTTTGTCAAAGATAGGCGAGTCGAAGAACACGGATGTGTCGTTGTCTGGGCCTGCGGCATCTAGGGTCCAGTCCCAGTAAGGGACGCCACCCTTCCAGCCACATGTCTGGAGCTCCTGCTCATAAGCGTGCATCAGGAGGCGGTGGTAAGGGTAGAAGGTGCCCTGCTTGTGTGAGAACGATGTTCCAAGGGACGATTAATGTCAATGAGTACATACCACGAAGTGCACATCATCAGCATTGATGACATGTGTGCCAAGGAAGTCATCCCATCGACTTTTAGCACCAGGAATATCGGCCTTTGACGACTGAGGTGGCTTCTTCATCAGACACTTCTGCGCGTTGATGTATCGGTCCCTCTCAGCCAAACTGAGCGAGCGCCTGTTCATAGTCAGCAAGTATGCGACAATCACAGTGCAGCAATACGACGTACCATTCCCTTCTGATGAAAGGATTCTTGCAGCTCTTTGCTTCAGAAACAGCCACACAAGCAAGAAGGACAGCAGTCCATAGAGACTTGATAGCAACCATGGTGTCTGGGTAGAAGAGAGGGCGACCGTGGACAAGGGCAGTGCAGCAACGAGTCTCAGAGGTGCAGATAACTGCTTAGAAAGTGTTTGAGGTGAGTGATCGACAAAAGAAGGATTGGAGTGGCAGCTTTCTTGTATGTCAGATGTCTTGCCTCCAGACGCAGGGGTTCAAGAAACCGCACCCCTTTACCGATGGGGTCTGTTGGTGCCGAGATATGCATAATCCATGGTATCAACTAGCACCTGCAGCGTTGTATTGCAGATAGACGCAACGTCCGAAAAAAGACTTCCGGGCTGCCTGGTTCCAACAAAATCTCAGGTTGGGGCCGTAAAGTTGGACTGCGGCAAAGCAGGGGAACCGCAGGGAGGAGAAAGATGGGGACGACTGCACCTTGTTTAGTGAAGGATCCGGGGGCTCGACCGACCAGGGTTCCCTTGTTTTAAGTGATTACCGATGAGTTGAACATAGCCTTCATGGCCATCAGTTCATGCAAGTTCGCCAAGCAGCGTATATTTCGCGTCAGAGAACCTGGTTTCTGGTAACGCGTGGGGAGGGGGATCAACCAAGGGTTCGCCTACTCCGTACATGCTGCCGACTTTTTCCCTCATGATCCGATTATCCCAGCGAGCCAAGCATCCTCAGTACCTCCCTCGCCAACTCCACTAGTCTTCAACGGTAAGTGATCTTCCTTGCAGATACTCTAAGGACGGTTCAAAAGTGCCAAGGGAACGGTATCCGGGTAAATCAAAAAGAAATTTAGTCCATCGGGTAACTCCCTCCATCACGATTCCAGACCTACTTTTCTATAGCTTTACTGCGCGAGGCACCACTAATTAAAATACTAGATTACCTATTTAATTAGCTTACTCAGCTTTAGTAGAGCTTACAATATAACGTAGTTAGTTAATCCAAGTAGAAATATATACCTTAGAACTGTATTTATTGCACTCGTATATAGTGATTTTACCTCAATATGACTCATTTTTTTGTAATGTGAGGGGCCTCTACTCATGCCTGATACCAGAGTACTATACTGCGTGGCTCGGCGTGAATTCCCTGCCATCGCCTTGCTCGCTTCCCCTCTCATCCCGGGACTCCCAAGACCTCGTCGTCAAAGACCCCTGCGTCGTTCGCATTGTCGTGATATCTCGCTCGTCTCCCACTTTACCCACTTCGAAAGTCTTGACCTCCAATGGAATAGCATCAGCGCTGTCACCCCCTGCAAAAGGGTCCTCGTCTCCGCCGTAGATGTCTCTACGCGAGGTAACCGATTTGTTGGTTCCTCCAATCCGCGACTGTTTCTGCTCACGATATCGGTTGCCGTAGCCTGAGCGAGCGGCTGAATTGCCCGATAGAGTCCAGCCCATTCGGTGCAGCGCAGATTGGACGAGGGGCTTCAGAAACGGCGCTGAAGAGGCGATCATGATGAGGATCTGCTCGAGTGCGGTCCATGTTGCGATGGCGTTGGTGAGGGCCCACCCGTCTTTTGCCATTCCAAACTCTTTCACCAGGGTCGCTTTGACGATCGAAGCAACGCTTGCAAACATTCCCAGACCCATCAGCGCACCCACGAGAATCTTTTCCTTCAACGGTCTCTTCAGCTTGTACAAGAACAGTGTAGGCGCTAAAGAGAGCATGAGATCTGTCGCGATGTTGATGCCAGATCCCAAGTTGGACATGATGTGTATGCCTGATGCAGGGAGACAACTCGCTCCTTCCACTGTTGCCAAAACAGACGTATCCCAAGATGCTTCAAGGGGCTGACACTGGAGCAGGATGAAGAAGGTGTTTGCGATGCCGTAAGCCATCAAGATGGCCATGATGGAAAAGCAGAAGATGCGCCACCATAGGACTTTGGGTTGGATTCTGTGCATCATCATTGCGATGCTGACTTTGATAAACATCATGGCAATGCCCCAGATGGGAATGGCGAGGAATCCGTATTTTCGAGCCCATACTCTCTGAGCTTCGGTTATGAGTCTTGGAGATGTGTACATCTGGGGAATAAGGAAGCCAAAGTCGACGATAGCAGCAGCCTGTAAAGAGTTGTTATTAGCCATGAATATCCCTGTATCTATACCTTGTGAAGGCATCGTCAGTCCATATGGCACTTACAACTCCAATCGCCATGCAATAATCCTCCCAACTAACTCTCCACACTGGTCGTACCCTCAACCATATCCTCGCTCCAAACATGACCAACGCAATAGCAAGTAGAGGAGACGTTATCCCTAGATGCATTTGGGCAAGGCTCGCCGCCCTCTCGGAGATGGGAAAGTAAGGGCTCCCATCGCTGGGAGGCTGCGTGGGACTCGACATGCAGAAAAAGCAACAGGACCAGCGGACAAGGACGATCACTCGTGAATTATGGGTTCAAGAACTGAAGATGAACAACCAAGACAAAGCGAGAGTCCCAAACTCGATTGTCGAAGGACGCGCTGTAGATATTTGTATGCACATCGTTTTCCCGGGCTCTTCCACGTCTGAGACATGTCATTCGCCTCTGACATTTACCGCAGCGACGTTGAGCCACTGAAGGCTTCACCTCACTGTCACCTTCTTCTTGAATCCTGTAACACATTTACGCCTCCCCGGTTCGTACCTTCATTTCATTCTGAGCATGTCGCCAAGTCAGCCACCGGTCGGTGCTTTGATACCGAAAGACGCTCCCCTGAGCGGCGCAGCGAAGAAAGCTTCGGTCGCATTGAGAGGAAGTACGGCGCATCTACAGCAATGCACCAATGAGGCTTTAAAGATCTGACTGGATAATTCTTACCTGTTCGTGGCGAAACAAGCCAGGGGGTCCCGGCTGGAGTAGCATTGCGAAGGTCGTTCCCGCAAGCGAGGCAAGTCCAGGCTCTTGAGCCGAGCGGGCACGCGCCGCTCGGACCGTACGGCGTAAGCAGTGAATAACGTTTAGCTGCAAATCATCGTGCTTTTCCTTTCCCTCAAAACGACACTAAATGGAAAATCGTCCGAAATCGCGTGACATGATGACCCGGGGAGCGGAGCCGGTCTCCGTCTTTGATCGCTTGTTCCGTTTATTGGGCCACGATGACAGCAGAAGCGTTTCAGCCAAGAATGACACGGCCGTGAACAAGCGAGACACGATATGTGGTCCTGGTTGGAGATAAGAGGGCCAATGCATAGTTCAGGCTCAGGCAGGATGTTAAGACTTGGGTATTGAGGTTAACTCCCTGGTAACAGATCCCATCAACCCGGTTAAAGTCCTGTTTCCGGCATCTGGCCTGTAGGAAGCGTGGCTGCTTCTTTGACCGGGGTTGGAGTAATGTCTTGGCATCGGGGAACTACGAATGAGTTGAGTAGGAATGGAATCCCTACTAGAAGTCTTACTGATACTGGAATGTTACTCGGCTAGTCCGGTGTGGCAGGTGGTGGAGAACTTCGATTCTCACAGCTCTGAATGGTATGAACGGTTCAACATTAACAGCAGGAATCATGCCGAGTTTCTTATTGCTCATTTCATTTCTAACGGATAACTCTGGTATCTTTCATTTATTGATTGGGGGGTTCGATATTTGGTAACCTCTACAACGGCGAACGGTTCCGCAGAGTTGACGCATTCCTCAATGTCCTCCCTGGGTATCATTGAATGTAACAGAGTTGTCTCATTGCTTCGGAACAACGCCGCAATATTGCATATACAATTTCATGCGCTGAAGCTCAGGCACGAACTCCTGGTCGGGCCCACGATTGTTGACACATGACGGTTCGGGATATCACAAGGTAATGTTTTCTTGGCTGCAGACCTTTGTGAACAACTAGCAAGTGCCGTTCATCTCTCAATTCTTTCATAACAAGGCTAGTGTGTCCGTTGCTAGATTGATGTAGGTAGGTCCAGACCAAACAATACCAAAACAGTACAACAGTCAAACACTTTCATCAACACAGATATCGGTAAGCCTTTTTCCAAAATGGCCACGCCCCACGTGACTCCTTATCCTGATCACTCATCAGATGGACGCGGTAGTACCGTCGTCCAGTCTGGATATCTATGTCACTCAGAGCCACAAAGCCTGTCCGGTACCAAAGCTTGTGGCCAAGATACATTACTAAGATTATTGGCACCGCCATGAGTCGAAGGAAGACGTTTTGTACAATGTCTGCTGTCGTCGCATTCGTCTTAGACTCAACGGGCGAAATAGCTGTCCACATTTGACTCAGGAGGATGAGGCAGTATCCGACGAGGGCGAACCAAGAGCCTGCTGTGCCGGGTCGTGATCTAAATGGCAGCTGTTCGAGGGTGTGCGACGCGTGTGCCCAGGCTTTTCGGAAGCGAATATGCGTGAGGCAGATACTGCCCCAGGTAAAGAGTGTGGCGAGAGAGCTGATGGACAGCAACCAGTTGAACACGACATCATGAGCCTTCAGGTCTGCAATGAAGGCTAGCAGTCCGATGCAGGATGCAAAGATGATAGCTGCCAGAGGGCGACCTTCCTTATCGACGTAGGAGAAGATGGCGGGAGCCATAGATTGGTCTGCGAGAGCGGCAAGTGTTCGCGATGAGCCGTAAACAGATGAGTTGCCGACGCTGATCACGGCGATGAGAATGACTGCGTTCATGACACTGGGCAGGACGGTCGTTCCGGCTGTCTCGATGGCTACCACGAATGGTGAGGCTGCAGAGTTGGAAGAGCTGGCGTCCAAGATTCGAGGGTCGTCGTGGGGAACAAGAAGACTGACAAGCATCAAAGACACGATGTAGAATAGTGTGATACGCCAAAAGACCTGCTTGATGGCGCTGGGGAGCGACTTCCGGGGGTTAGCTGTCTCGGCAGCTGCCAAGCCGATGAGTTCGGTGCCGGTGAAGGAAAAGCACGACGTGACGAGCACGGAACAGAAGCCCTTGAATCCGTTGTTGAAGAGGCCGGGGTCCATCCAATAGCGGCCTCCGATGTAGCCACTTGTAGGCTCTCCGCCGATGTTTATGACGATACCCAACAGGCTGAGTACGTTAGTGACTGAGGTCTTGGGTCGGAAGAGTAAGGCCTGAGGGTGGAACTTACATGAAGGCCACAATAGCAGTGACTTTGATAATGGAGAAGACGAATTCGGCCTCACCGTAGCCTTTGACGCCGAAGAGGTTGATGATGAAGATGGCGGCGAGGAAAATGGCTACAAAGACGGATTTGGCGATGTGTTCGTTCCAGTAAGTGATAGTGAACACGCCAGCAATGATCTCGAGAGGTAGAGTGAACAGCCATTGGAGGCAGTAGCTAGTCCAATCAGCACACTACCCATGACTCAGGATTTCGGGAGGACCAGAGAGTAACGCAAGGGGTCTAGAGACTTACTTCCATCCCATAGAAAATCCCCACGATGGGTCCAAAAACCGGGTCGAAAAGGCGGAGAACGAACCGGCGATAGGGAAAATGACTGCTAACTCCGCAAGCGACTGCATGGTGCAATATTGTAGCGCACCGATGACGATGTACGATATGAGAACACTGCCTGGGCCGCCCTGGTGGAGGGCACTACCAGACGTGACAAACAAACCAGTACCTTGAGCATCGTTAGCAAGACTTACACAGCCATCGATTTAAAGACATACCGATTGCACCACCAAAAGCGATCATCTGCAAATGCCGTCCCTTCAACTCCCTCGCCAGCGCCGACGTCGCAGTCTTTGCGTTGGCCGCCTGAATATCAAAGTAACGATCGCCCGGGACGTGGGGCTTCTGCTCTGCCTGGTACTGCTTATCCAAACCCTTGATCTTCCTCCGGTCTGCTCGCCGGAATCCGTCAAGCCAGTCCCTAGGTTCCTTGCCATCCTCGGCCGCCTTCTTGGCTGAGATGGCCCATGTCGTGGGGTTGTCGTCCTGATGTGACGCTGCGCTCATGTCCCTCATCTCGATAACCTCAACATCGCGCGCGAGTGCCACCTCGACTTTGATGTCGGTGGTCCTTTTTATGTCATGTGACATGTCGACTGTTTGCTTTGTATTATGTAATGATAAAGCGTAAGAGAAAAGGGGAATAAGAAGTTTCAAAAAAAAAAAAAAAAGATCGTGGAGTCGACGGGTTGCAGCGCCAAGCCACACGCGGTGGAGTCGTAGACGATGCAAGTAATTAAAGCAACGTGGGAGTTATTTCTGGTCCGTGTTCCCGCATCGCACGCAAGAAGTAAAAAAACCAAGTGATCGACAGGACAGGATCTAACGAGGGGAGACGTGCAGTGATAAAAGAGAGAAGAGGGGGGAGAAAATGGGGAGATAAGGATTAAAAGATTCGGCCCTCTCGGCTTGAATGAGTAGGCGTGATCCATCCTCTTCTGGGGCATTGACCCGTAGAGGGTGAAAGCTGCCACCCACTAATCTGTTCCTGGTGCTTGTCCCTCAGTGGCGTCCGTGACTAGAAGGTTTTGGCAGGCCTTGGCATACAGAGATTGGTTAGCCAGGAGCTCTCTCTATCGTCTCGTCACGCTGGCCTGGAGCTTCAGTAGCTCAGATACTGTTTCTTCTTGGCTAGAGTAGGAAGGTCGTTGATGCTGTCGCGTGGCAAAGGCGGGCGATCCAGGGGACCAAGTGGTTCCAGGCCCTGGCGAGCGATAAGCCTGGCATGTGGCGCCGGGTTCAGTTGCTGCTGTTTTTGCCCATCTTGTTCCAATAATCAGCGCTATGATAACCCCCCGCAAATACCACCGAGCTCTTGATCCTTGGCGGGCTTTTAGCAGCACGCGATACATGTCCAACTATCGGAATTGTCCTCCGGGGTCGGCTATTAACTTTTTCCACAATTGAGCTCCACCCATCTCGCATCCCGATCTGGAATGCCACCCGCAGCCCGCCAAGAGCTCTATTGACCTCTTGCTTTTATCTGATCAATTTCCAATTCCGTCCCGGGGGCTTGTCATCGTGGCTTGCACTAATGGCAATTTAACTATGTAGCATTCCACATGAGCACACGACACCTTCGTCCCAACTGATCAGTCCTGCAACCGCTGGAGAAACAGCCAAGTCTCACATACCGAATAATAGTTGCAGCCTGCTGGCTGTCTGGCAACTGCGGCATCTCACGTCAGCTTTCCGCAGCGTGAAGCCAGTTTTGCTTGTATACTCACAAGATGAATTGCCTATCACGCTCGTCCGATGCATCAGCACTTCCCAATTGGTAGAGAAAGCGAGGATAGTCGCAGTATCGCACGTCATATACACTGCTATCAACCACTGCCGGAATATAGTAGCATGCCCGAGGAAGCCTGGGCGGCGAATTTGGACTGTTGCACGATTCTACCAGTCCATAGTCGCTTTGCAGGAAGAGCAAGCCATCTCACCAGCAATTGCCAGCGCTCTGTCTCTGTAATTGATGCATTCTTCTGACTCAAAGACCAGGCAGTCAGGCACGATGAGAAGACGAGGAGCCGCAGCAGCCCGTCGCGCTCTGTTGTGGTGAAACGTAAGTCGCTGAACCGTAAGATAATTGATGCTGGGTACACGGCTGTCAAGCACGTCTGCAGTAAACGAAGTGGCCTCGGCTTGGATGTAAAGCGTGAGGAAGAGCCGAAGAGCTCTGATGAGCTTGATCATGGTTTAATCATGTCAAACTCAACAGTAACATCATGAGTGAGTTGTGTTTGACGAAAACCCCTCATCGTCGGGTTATATTTCGTTCAAGATTTCAGCACATTTTGGTTTCATGAATTCTTATGATGTTCAAGTAACAGAATAATGCAAAATATTGTTTTATCGTCGCGACGCCACACAGCTCGAGCCTAATTCATTTCACACGCCGTGGCAGCGATGCACCGTACCTCGTGTGCGAGGATGAGCCAAAGTTCATATCATCGCAATAAGGAACACCTCGGACGTTGACCAAATTAATCACGAAGCCATCGCAGGATTGTGAGAGTTGTCACCAACCTCAAGACTTTGGGTAATAATTATAAGGCAACATGATAAAGCATAGCTTACCTCTGTCACACGTCTCCGAAGCAGGTTTTGTGGATGAGGAAGCACATTACCACCTACCCGGGACCTGAAAAGCAAAACTTCACACCGCAGCAGCGGAACGCGGATAGTCTAGTTCCAACATGGAACAGCTGTTATCTAATCAGCTGTCATGTCGTGTGCACGGTACTCCGTAGGGACCCGTCTATAGCCCTACGGAGTTGCGGAAGCCTGGGGTGGCCAAGACTTCACCGGTCAGCCCCCCGACGTGTCCGAACACCGGAAGAGACAATCCTTGAGTCTTCTGAGCTCACGGGGGTACAGCACAGCCCAAGATCAGCCATTGGCGAACTTCAACTTGGCACCAAAATCGAAAAGCTCCTATACAAAAAGTTGGCACTACGATCTCTCCGAGTTGTACTGAAGAGACGCGATGGGCAATGAATGAACTGATCGCATCTTACATGCCTGCAAGTACTGCGGTTGTGATTGGTGTCCTTGGTCTTGATGCTGTCATCCTTCGAACACGAGAGAGATCACCTTCTCTGTTGGGGGCCGTTGGATTGGGGATGATCGGTGGATGAGATCATGCTTAGGGTGATAGCCTGGTGATCTCCATTGCTGGGAGTAGGGGTACTTCTCACAAAGTCATCAAAGTCTCATAGCAAGAGTATACGATGTGCTCTAAATATTGCTGAAACTTTGGCTTTCTCTTCAACGTATGTGTCTCTCACTCGGCCAACTCAATTGGTAGCGTAGCATTGATCATCCACTTCTTAGGCAAATTTGTGCCTGGGCGTTTTAGGATTGCACCAATCGCCGTTTCACCTCAATAGCTAATGTTGAAAAGGTGGACACCCGGTGAGATTAAAGCGTCCCCTTACCCATAGTAAGCCGCCACGACGAATCCCTTATTGGCAAGGTCAGAACGGCCCCCAAGCCATTCAGCCCTACCCTGTTATTAGGACTATCCACTCAGCCTACTTTTCTCATCCTTTCCCTCCCCCCCCTCTCGCTGGTCTTGCTTCTTTACTCGGACACTGATCTTAGTTCTCTTCTGTTCTCGATACTCCAGTCGCTGTTGAGACGGCTCTTCAATATGCCCGAGAAACTCGAACCCGTGACTGACCTTAACCCCAACGTCTGGTACCAGCTTAGCGAACTTGCGGTGGACGACTACGATGGCGCCTTCAAGTCCATGCTGCAGCCTACCAGCCCGGGTGGCGATTTGAGAGTCTGGCCAGCGAACAAGCAGTCCTACTGGCAATTCGTACGTACACTAGACTGCCTAACGATCGCTCATTTATTAACATCACGTAGCAAAAAATAAGCAATAAGCCCGGCCGATACCATCTCCGATGCTCCGACACAACCGTCAAGAAACAGCTATCATTATGCTACCGACCAGAAGTCATAGATGAGAAGAAAAGAACAAGACCATGCTTGATGCCTATCGACGACAGCGACGCGCAGAAATGGGACGTGTCTCTATGGGGCTCCGATAACACATACCGCTTAACAAACGTTCAGAACGGCACCGCCTGGAACCTTGACTGCATCCCCAATGGCCCCGTTTTCATGAGCTCCGACCTTGAGGGGGACCAGCCGCGGCAGCATTGGTTGATGAGTAGCGTCGGAAAAGTCAACAACGAGATGTACTCTACTGTTTACACTGCGGTAAGTTGTTCTGCTGGAACCCCGTGCTGTGGCCCTTTGGCTGACTGAAACGACAGCCGCCTGAAACGACGGGTGATACTACAGCTACAACCGGCTCCGGCGCATCAGCCCCCACTGCTGCTGGTACCGACACCTCAGACTCTTCAAACAGCAAGCCCACCAGTAGCGACAGCAGTGATGCCAGCGGCAGCACAGGCCTGTCATCTGGCGCCATCGCCGGCATCGCCGTGGGCGCCACTCTTGGAGTCGTCGCCCTTGCCCTCGCAGCGTTCTTCCTGTGGCGCCGCAACAAGCGCAAGCACCATGCTGCTGGTGCCAGCTCCTTACCGGAATCACCCGGCAAGCACAGCAACTCACCCATGGTCGTATCTCCCAGTACGGCATACAGCGGCACCTACGGAGTTGAGAAGGCGCACACACCTTTAGAGTTGGCGCAACCGACTGCAGAGCTTTCGGCTGGCCAGCATCAGAGACACGAACTGGCGTAGATGCAACCCTTCTCCGAACACAGCAAGGCACTGTTTCACATAACGCACCCGCACTACAAATACCTAAAGCCCAAGTCTGGAAGACATCACAAGCGATTCATCCAGCTGTCGGTTCATAGTGATCTTTCCACCGATGGAGCATAACGATTTACGCGACCATCAGGTTATCCAAACCTTCGTGGCGTCATCAGGGAAGGGCATGTTACGGCGAGCATCCGATATAGTTGGGGCTGAACCTTACTATTCACTTGTACATATACCGACACGACATAATAGCGAGGCGTGTGACTTTTCGATACCAAATTTGTCTTTTTGAATACACAATATCACTTCTACTCTTTTTCCACGATGTGGAGTTCCACGTGAGCCTCCATTTCATATTGTGCTGCAGTCGGTGCTGAAACAGTGGCATTGTTACCTGCCTGGCCTTTGGTCTCATGCCTTTGATTGATACCATTTGTTAACAGGCCAAGGTTCAACGACGACACAGAATACCGATTCCTACTACCTAGTCTCTTCGATTATGCTGCCTATATCAGTTGAAGCTCGTCCCTGCTCATTGATTTGTATGTATGTGTAGTAGGGGAAAATTCAAATCTTAGTTGAAAATCGGTAACGATAATGCAGTCGCATGGCCTTGTTTGTACAAATAGAGATATTTGTTTGTACAAATAACATTACTCCTCTGCATAAGGAATAGTCAAAGGTGTATTCAAAGAAGAAGAATTTCAAGATTGGGAAAAAGACCTCAATGCCACAATGGGCCTTACGAAGTTGATATGATAGTGAGATAAGCATGGCAATACCACGCCCATAGAAAGGACGCAGCGAACATCGTCACATCGTAAGTTGGTGTGGCAAATAAGCAAAGGATTGTCTACCATGAATGTCTCGCTCAGCGTCCCATCTCATTGGCCAACAGATGGAATCCGAATAAGAAAGCCATATTCGGTACTTCGTTTATGGCGAGCTAGCCAATGGCGTCTTTTGCAAATGCACTAAAATCTCATCACCACGCCCCGTTGATTTCGGTACGGAGTACTATTGGGGTCCGGGGGTAAAAAAAAACGACGACTCTGAGTAAAAGATTTTGGTGCGAGCGAGGACCATGTTTTTCTTCACCCTTAGGACGGTCAAAATAAGAAAGTAGAGTTTGTCCTATGTTTCTCTGAACTAGCACAGCCCCAGCGCGGAGGGTTAGCCCCCGCTATGTCTTCCAGTATAAATATCTGACGTCTCAAACCCAACTTCCCGGGTGTTTGTTCACAGTTGTAGACGCCAAAGCTTCAACATGGCAGCCAACATCACCAACAGCTCTAATGGCCTGCTGGGCTTTCTGGCTCGAGATCTCAAGCAATCACCGGGCAATTACCTGATTGGCGTGGGAGTAATCTTGGTTGCCATCGTGCTGCACAAGCTCTCATCTCCCTCGCTGGACAGGCGTGAGCCACCACTGCTCAAGCCCAAAGTCCCCATCATTGGACATTTCATCGGGATTATGAAGTATCAGAATACATACATGAAGAGGCTATAGTGTGTGAAAGCTACATCGGTTTAGCTCAAAAATTGCTAACACGCATTCCAGCGATGACTACCATAGACAGATCGCGACTCTACCTATCCTTGGCGGGAAGCTTTACGTCATCTTCGATCCTAGTATCGTCCAATCGGTATATCGCAAGAAGACTCTTTCTTTCGAGCCATATGCTGCCGAGTTTGCAAAGAGGGAGCTTCTTCTCACCAATGAAACAGCAAACAAACTCAAGACGACAAGTCTTGTGCCCGACTTTTTCGCAGTGATTCATCCAGCTATGACAGGCGACCATCTTCACAGGATGAATGCCAATGCTCTGAATTGTATCGCGAACGATATCAACAAAATCGGCAATCCCGGTAACTTGGAACACCCAAATCTTTGGCTTTGGCTACGAGACGCTATTACCATGGCGACGACAGACGCCCTGTACGGCCCGGAGAATCCTTTGAGAGAAGATCCTAGCTTGTTCACTGATCTTTGGTAAGTCACTTTCCTCCTGGGCGACCGTTTCAGAGTGCTGAGAACTGCAGGACGTTCGACGCAGGTCTCAATATGCTACTGGTTAACATCTTCCCATCCATCACTGCCCCGAAGGCTCATCAAGCGAGAGCAAGGCTGCAAGCCGCACTGGGAAAGTATTATGGTGCCCGCAAGTATGAGCACGAGGCTGCCGCTCAGATTGTAAGAGGTCGTGCAGGAGCTTTCGTTAAGCACAACGTTCCCGATGAAGAAATTGGTCATATCGAACTTGCGCTGCTCCACGTTGGAACGGCAAACACCATTCCTACTCTGTACTGGTTCTTCGTCCACATCTTCAGCCGCCCCGAACTTGTCCAGCGCCTGAGAGAGGAAGTTCTCCCGGTTGTGCAGACGGACGGCGAGGGCAGGGGTGTCGTCGACGTTACGATTTTGGATCAAAAGTGCCCTCTACTTGTCAGCTGCTACCGTGAGGCCGTTCGACTGAGTAACCAAGCAAGCGGCAACCGAAGAGTTCTCGAGGATACAATGGTGACAGATAGCAACGGTAAGTCCTACCTCCTCAAGAAGGGCGAGAACGTACAAATGTCCGCTCTCGTCAACCACACCCTCGACGTATGGGGCGAGGACATCTCCGACTTCAAGCCAGAGAGATTTATCGAGAGCGGCCTGAAAGAGAACAGCGAGAGCGAGAAGGCGAAACGTGCGGCGTATACTCCCTTTGGCGGAGGGCGAAATCTGTGCCCTGGACGCAATTTTGCGTTTGCAGAGAACTTGGGTCTGGTGGCATGTTTGCTGGCCGGGTTTGATGTTATTCTACCTGATTGGCCTGGGTTTCCTGCTGGGATGGATTGCGATTTCTCTCAGGCTGCGTTTAAGCCTGTGAATAATGGAGAGGGCTTTGGGGTGAAGATACATAGGAGGGCGGGATGGGAGAAGACTGAATGGTCTTTTGTGTCGTAGAACTAATGATCGATGGAGTAGATTGCTTGTGTCGCCTAACGATTTCTTGGATCGTGAGTGCTTTGTGCTATCACAGGTTGCAAGAGCTGGAGACGTCTTCAATTGCCTGATTCTACCACCGTGAGGCTCGAACAGGTTTGAATAGTCATCGAGAGAATATATACAACTTATATGTATTTAATCAAAGCGGTTTTCAACTGCACTTTACTATGCCGTCCAGATATTTAAGGCCAAAGCTTGAAACACAAGTAACAATCAGGACACACAAGAACTCGAGTTATTGGAGGACGACTTGTAGACGGAGTATGATCAATTGCCTTGGAGACAAAGAGTTTACCCAGCCTCCGTTATTTGATCCGGCCAACTGGGAACCACCACTCTTACAACCCTGCCACTTCATCCAACAACATCTCCATCGCGTCCAAACCACACATACCCGCTCAAATGTAAGTCTTGAGGAGAGAGTTGTAGTACTGGTAAGCAGAACCACTGGGAGGCTCAAAGCTGTACATGTAGTCAGCCCACCAGGGACCAGCCGCCCACCAAGTAACACCCTTCCATACATCAGTGTTGGCCTTGAGGTAATCGAGCATGTTCTTGACGGCAGTCTTGCAAGTCTCGTTAGGTCCACCAGCGAACTCGCCGATCATGCCAACCTTCTTGTTCTTCCTCAACCACTCAGTGGCGGCTTGAAGTCGCTCGACACCAATCGTGGTGGAGACGCAGGCTGCTGAAGTGCCGGAGCTGTCCGAGTCGAGGTACTGGTGCATCTCGTAGACGATCTTGTCAAGCGGGTCTGTAAGGCTCTTCATCGAGTCATTTACGTCGGCCCATGACCAGGCACCGGACCACTGGTTGCCTTCGACGAAGATAGTCTGGGTGGCGCCAGCGGCGCGGATACCGTCGATGGCGGCTTGGTTCAGGCTGACAACGAGAGACTGGTCCATAGTGTTGTACTCGTTGTTAGTGTCAAAGATAACACGGCTGTTGCTCTTGAACTGGGTTGCAAAGTTCTTCCACCAGGTCTGGAAGTTGGCGGTGTTGGTGATGATGCTGTTGGAGTATCGGCCATAGTTGTGGGGGTCGAGGATGGCATAGGCGCCCTTGCCGGTGATGTGGTTGACAATATCGGTGAGGTTCTTCATGTACGCAGTGTCATACGCGCCAGTCATAGAGCTCGGGTTTGTTCGTTCCATCCTGAACTGCACTCGGAAGCTGTTGTAGCCCTGAGAGATAAGGGTCTGTGGGACGTTAGAGGTGGCCACAACGTGTCAGGGTCGACACTTACATCAATAGCAGCGGGCTCAGGGAAAATAAAGTCCTTTCCGTAGGTACCAGGAAGATTAGTCTCGCCAAACTCGGCACCAGCCTCGTTCGAGCCGACGTAGATGAACTTTCCGTCGGGTGTACCCGTCGGCGAGGTACCGCCTTGGGTGGTAGTCTTGAGGGTCGTGGTAGGCGCCTCAGACCCAGGAACACACTGGCTGTACCATTGGTTGACGACAGAGCACTTGTAGCCTGAGACACAAGTCGTGGATCCGCTCCAGCTTTCTCCGCCACATTGGGCCCAGGCTGCGTTTTGGGCGGCCGAGAGCCCGGTCAAGATACTGAGAGCGAAAAGGTACTTCATGATGCTCGATGCTCGGTTGATTGTGGTCTATCGTGGTCAACTGGAGAGCTCATCTGAATGCGGGACTCTTCTTGTCTTTTATATTCAATAGTGAAGGTATATATATGAGCAACTAATCCCAAGAGGTCTTCGCTTTTGAACGGGCTCGGAGTACTATGCTTGACATCCGTCATGCTACTGCTAACCCATGACTAGCATGAACCGATCGACATTCGCCCGCCCAGTAATTCAAGAGACCGGCCCGTGATCCGCAGCCTTATTCGGGAATTCTATCCGTTTCCTCCCAGAGAACAAACCTCTTGAGAATCCGGAAGCGTCCCCCATGGGGGAAGCGCTATGCCTTGGACCGATCCGTAACCGACAACGGAAGGCCAGATTCCGGGCGATGGGGAAATGCGAGCACATGACCTATCCAGGCAGCATTACTGTGGTATATTGGTGAAGGACGTAGAAACCATGTTTTCGGATGCCGGTTTATGAGATGAGGTGGAGGTCGGAACTTGACCTTCCGAGGCTGCTTTGAGAATTGAAGCAACGCTCGGCTTTTCGGAGACAAGGCCCACGCTTCCGTCATTCGAGAAATAATTGGGACAATGCCAGATATTAATTGAATCGAGGAAGAGAGAGCGATCGACTGAATGGGATGGAATTCAGGGACATCTTCCGAAGTAAAATTAAGCACCCAGCATCAATAGCTGAACGGTGGTCATTGTGAGCCCCGGACAACACCATGAAATAGTACTGCATCATCTTAGTCAGCCAGGAAACAAAAACAATATTGCCTTGTCTGTTGCATTGGCCTTCTCTTTTTCTTCATAGACCGATCTCCCCTTTTGCCCTTCCGGTGGGCATTAGTTTGCCTCACCTATGGAGACAGCTGCTTAAGCTCGAAAATCCTTCAAACCTTGCTCAGGACTTGAGCGTACGCACGTCACCTCTTATTTTCTCGTAGTTGACACTTGTTCATTGTGAGTGCTGTTGCCTCACGTGCCGCCAGCTGCTCTTTGTGATTATCATGTGCCATGCCACGAATTTGTGGCTGAAAGGTCAATCCTGCTTGTACTGTTTGAGCAAATATAAGCCATGTATAACGGGTATTGAGTTGACATTAGGGGAGTGTATGAGAGCAGGGGAGTTGATGCATCTCTGCCTGATCTTTTCTTGGGGATATTCGAGATCAATGTGTGTGCTCAAATTCGAAGTTTGAAGATCACACAAATAAGTGGTCGGTATGAACGCGAGATAGCAGAGAAGACAGGATGGAAGACACCAGGAAGCATGTCAGAATGTTGTAAGGCGGATCAATTTTGATATGAAATGAAGCCCTGGGGAATCTAAACAACTAAGATACAAGCAATAATACAATGTAACTGGACTAAAACAAAACCGGGTATCACAATCTCAATGACAAAACCACGAAGACAAACACCCAAAGCCCTGACAAAGCTCACAACAAGCTCTCATACCTGTACGCATTCGGCAACGGGAAAGGCAACGCTGGGTCGTGCCAAAAGCAGGGGACGATGAGTATCGTCGCTGGCGCGTCAGGCGAGGGGACGCGGTCAGGCCCGGGAGAAGATAAACTAGTAGATATACCCGGTTGGCTGTCATTACAGGACGCTTCCCGATGAAAGTCGATGCACTTTTGGCACGCGATCGTCTTCTCGCTCAGATCTGTGCGAGGCATGGTGGCGGATAGTGCTAGGAGATACGAGAAGAAAGAGGCGTAAAATAGTAAGTCTGGTATCCAGTATGATACCAAGCGTTCAAGCACAGATATGACGAGGGAAGGTAATGAGAATGGCGAGTGAGTCGAAGGGGTAAATTATGAGCAGAAGAAGAATAGAGGTCTTGAAAACTCTTTCTCTTATAAGACAGAAGCTGAGAGCACGAAGTCTAAGAACTTGCCCATGAAAACTGGGACGCATTATTGACTTGGTGGTTTAAATAGAAAAGAGTAAGTATCGAAGTAAAATTCCATGTTGCTGTGTTGGCGATGTCGTGATAGGATGGTGGAAGCCTTGTGAAAATCTTGCAAGTCGTCGTTGTCAGGGTGCGAGATACGAGTGTACCTGACTCAAAGTCACACACTCAAGCTTGGAGCCTCATAGAACACGACAATACGCGAACTCTATGTCAGGTGAAATAAACAGGCGGCGACTTGAGCAATGGATAGCTTTCTTGAGATCTCGAGGGTTCTACAATGGTCAAACCGGTGGGGATCAATTCCACGTTATCAGATCGGGTTAGGTAACACCAAACTTTATTTTTGTCTCTCCACAGTGGGAAACCGATAGTCAATAATTATGATATAAACTTAAAAGTATACAGCTCCAGTCCCCTTCATAGTCCTTCCATTGCTTATGACATGACAAGAACAGCAGCAATTCCAGCGACAGACACGGCCCCAAAGAAGCGCGCAAACGATGACGAAGCAGCAGAAGTGTTGACAGGTGTAGCTTCATCAGAAGTCTCAGTACCGCTCTCTCCACTTGACGCATCCTCGGTCTTGGTGGCGTCGGTAGCTGTCTGGGTATCAGTAGCGGTGGCACTGGCTTTTGCGGCTCCCGTGTGCTCAGCGTTGAGCAGGTCCAGACCAGCGGTGACTGTGATAGGGACGTAGTCGAAGGGAAACGACATTGCGTTGGCCCTGGTGCCAGAAATCACCGCTGTGGGATGCCCATCGTCGTTGCCGCCAAGGTTGACCGTGGTGCATTCTGTCGCGACAGTTCTGGACATCTCGCAATGCAGGGAGAACTGGAAATCATGCGCATCGTCGGGCATGGTCATGAAGAGGTCGAAGTCGCCTGTGCTGGCCGCGCCGGCAGGAAGAGTCTTGCTTGCGTGTGGTCCCACGGTGACGGACATGTTGTACAGGCCGCAGTCATTGCTGTCGGTGATGGCTGGGGGGCAGTTCAGCAGGTAGGTAGTGGCGGAGACATCAGCCCCCAAGACCTCAGCGACGAGTGGGATACTCGGATCGCCCATGATAAAGATCGACGTGGTGAGAGAAGAAGGCATGATGACGACAACTGAGAAACGAGTGTATAAGGTAGGTTGTTGTATCGGTGGCTAAATGAATGAATGAACGAATGAGTGAACGAGTGAACGAGGAACGAGATGTCGAAGAAGAGGGAACCACGATGGGAAATGGGAAAGGGGATGGAATAAAATGGGAATAACGACAAACGGGACTATAGGTCAGAGCTTAATCTTATTCGAGCTAGGCTAACCGTAGCGAGCATCCGGTTCGCGCCGCCAATGGAACACCGCTTAAAGTTAACTGATCTTTACCGGGATTAAATAAGCCCGCTCAGGGTCAGTTAAGACTCAAACTCAGTGATAAGCACTTGTCATTCTTGTAACAAATTCCAAACTGGACTTTTCACCTAGTGCTGAAGCACTGAGCCGGTCTGGTGGTCTAGTGGTATGATTCTCGCTTAGGGTACACCCTACAGCACAGCTTGCGAGAGGTCCCGGGTTCAATCCCCGGCCAGACCCTCCCTTTTGGTCTTTGCAGTTTGGAAATTGTAGACATTTCATTTCTTCTTTCAGCACCTTTTTGCTGCACACGAAGAAATCTAGACAGAGTCATTCTGGTTCTGTGCAGCGAATTAATCCTCACCACAAGTACCACGCAAACGCACCACGGTAAGAGAATGTGTCACTCCCGCATAAGAATGATCTGAGTATGCCACAATCGTCAGAGATACAGACCTAGCGGGCAGCCTAGATATCTACACTCTTGGCCAACTCCTCCCACTCCCTGCAGATTTCCAACGTCTCCTCACACTTGGTCTTCATTCTAGACCAGCCGTCCGAGCCCAGAGGTACACGCAGAGGCACAGTCTTACCCTCTGCAAAACCAGTTCCCTTGACCAACTCGACCATGCGAGCAACAGCCTTCTCGGGGTCTCCCGGAGAGTTCGCTGTCAGTGTAGCCTCCGCCTGACGCACCGCTTCATTGAACGGCGCATACTCTGAGACCCGCGCCTCGACGTGCTGGATCTTGTTGAAGACCGGCGTGCGGCAATAGCCAGGCTCGACGATAAGCACCTTCAGCCCTGGGGCGAAGATGGCAAGTTCCTTGGCGAGACATTCAACAGCGCCTACTCGATATTAGTTACCTACATATCCAAGGCCACTGTACTTACCCTCCAGTGCAGACTTGCTGGAGCAGTAGCCAGATGCACTGGGATCAGCATGCCAGGCAGCCTGGGAGCTGACATAGAGCAAGGTACCAGATCCCTTCCTCCTAAGATGCGGCAGAACCGCACGAGTGATGTTCATAGGTCCGTGGAAGTTGACTTGAAACGACTTTTCCATGTCTTCCTGACTTCTTCGGCGTTAGATCGATTCGAAGTGGGAACCACCGTGCTTACGTTAATTCTTCGATTGCACCAGAAAGGATGTATCCCGCGTTATTGACCACGACATCAATTCCATCGTAAACCCCCCAAGCTTCGTCAATCTTGGCCTTGATGGCTTCAGCAGAAGACGCAACATCTAGGTCAAGAATTGTGGCGCCCGTCTCTTTGAGGTGGGAAAGCTTTGGGTCGGCATTTCGGCCAGTGGCTATGACATTGTCGCCCGAGGCGCGGAGCTGGCGAACAAGTGATTCGCCGAAACCGCTGGAGCAACCAGTGATGAACCAGGTTAACGTCATGTTTGAATGAGGTATCTTCAGCAATCTGAGCTAATTGAAGGGAGAGAAATGTCAGAACTAAGATCTATCGTAAACACTAACGTTATTACGCCGTCTGCAGATCATGTAAGCATCAGTGGGGACTGGAGACCTGGCTGACAGGTGATCTTAAAGCGGCTCTAAACGCCAAGTATCAAGACTATCCATTCTTGGTGCCCAGTTGAGTGCTTTGCCCTTCCGCATCAACGAGCTCTGATGATTTCTGAACAAGCCCGATAGCAGAATTCCTGAGCACCATTGCCGGCTAACTTGACTCTTAGTCAATTCCCGCTGCCCCGAGGGAGTAACAAATCCTTGAGTCATCGTTCCTCCGCTCATCAATTGTTCAATTTCACCATGGGTTCACCCCAGCTACCCCGAGACTCTTTCCAACATCTGCGTCCTTCTCACCTCTGATGACACGCGCCACTCGTTCTCCCCCCTCTGTGGGCTCAGCAGCGCCCCGCAACCTGAGAGACTCAGGGTCGCTTGTAAAGTTCGTAGCACATAGACCCGGATCCGCGCCAAACACCAGGAAACCCTCTGACTCAAGCCGATTGTGATAGAGAGCCATAAGCATGTTCAGCCCGGCCTTGCTAGAACGATACTCAGCGGCATCCGGAGTGTGGAGTGGGGATTCGGGGTTGGAGGCGTGGGTGATTGATCCTGTACTCGAAGTGACGAATATGAGACGTGGTGGTTTGTGTTCTGCTTTGCGCAGAAGAGGCAGAAAAGCCTCAGTGACGCTCAGCGCCCCGACGAGGTTGGTTTCGAGGATTGTTCGGAATGTCTCACGCGTCGGAGGGCTGACCATGGAAACGATGCCTGCGTTGTTGACCAGAATTTCTAGTCGTCCCCATTCAGAAGCCACAGTCTGAGCTGCAGCGTCCACGCAATTGTCATCCGTCACATCGATTACCAGGCTGGAGACAGTTCCCTTGATGTTCTCCAGCGATCGAAGCTCCTGCGTTGCTGCTTCACCCTTGGCTGCATCTCGACTGCCAAGAATGACATGATATTCGACGGAGGACAGGAGTAAGTTCTTGGCAGTCTCGTAGCCAACGCCCTGATTGGCGCCTAGTATGGGATCTTAATAGGGTAGCCCAAGGTTTTGCGTGGGCCACTCACCAGTGATCAGAACAATTTTTTTATATTGGGACATGTTGTACGCGGGTCGTATGCGTGCTTTGGCTACTAGTTGATAGATTGAAGTTGCAACTCCTTATTGCTGGGCAGGAATACTGTATGTAGCTGGGTCAGGATTTGGTTTCTGCCGGATTTAGCGGCAGGTTGAGATTAAAATCCGTTCACGGGCATCAATCCTCGGTGATAAAGCCCCGGAGTTACCTATATTACCTCATACCCCAATGTAATCTTAGTGACTTTGTTTACTGTCAAGCTACTCCCGTGCCGCGATTACTTGCTATGTAATTCAAAGATATTATGTATAATCGTGAGGCTAGGGAGAACTCCACATGGCAGGCAGAGTTACGGCCAGGGAACGGCCTCACTTTATCAACATCGTCTTTCGGGTCTTGCGTACATTTTCCTCAACTTGGTGTAGAAACAACTGTGTTCTGTATTGTAAGAGTGATTTCTCTCTCGGTTTTGTTTTAATAGACCATCTCAAAGCAGTAAGTTTAGAACCACTTCCGCTTTCTTATCACGTGGCACTGCCATCCCTCAACGTCTCAAACAAGCCAGCTCCTTCTCTCTCACCTGCCAGAAGTCAAATAAGACCCACGCTCGGTTCAGAGTATGGAATACGTGTAAGTCTAGGCACCGAGAAATACAAGCCATCGTTCCAATTTCACCTAGCTCTTGAGGTGAATCTCTGTCGTCACGCCCGGCTCCGCGCCTACATACTTGGAAAACACGAGTCTACGTTTATCACCTTCACCGGACACAGCTTCTCTGTGCGGACTTGAAGGGGCTTGTTCCAGATGAAAGGCCAGATGAGAAACAATCTTCGTATGGCTTTGGCACGAATTTAGAACGCCAGCCTTCACTCTCGCCCTATAGGAATAACAGTAGGACCAACCATCTCGTGGAACGAACAGCGATGCCTTGCATGTCTGAAGATATAGATGATGATATCCACATGAACAAGGTCCCTCGAAAATTGATAAGGTTGGGAGCGGGCCAACCACACAGTAGCGTGGGCCGTGAGTGAATATGGATCTCGGCTTGCTCCACTCTCTACCATCCTCTCGGTATCTATCATGCGATTCTACACATGATATCTTAACATCAAACAATTTAATTATTCGGGATACAAAGAGCAAAAGGGGATTCCTCATTGATTATGTACGAACCTGGGCTGGAAAGGCAAAAATAACATACAACAGCGGGGATTCGCTGGTCGTCACCGACCCAACTACTAATCCGCCCCTTATCAGCTTATCTATGGGAGAGCGGACGGGATCCCGAGTCCTCTGATAGGTATGGTCGTATGTGTCTGAGATTAGTGGAAGTGAAGACTAAGTACTAGATTTCGTGAGGGTTATGCTGTCTTGTCTAAAGCAAGGGCGCTTGGCGTGGAGATATTCATGTCTTGCGAAAACCCACAAGCTTTGAGTACAGGTACGAGGACGTTCACCAAACTGCCAGGGTTGAGTTTTCTTGTTATGCCAGGTATATTATCCCTGACGATTGAGTCTTTTGTCTATACCGTTATTCTTCAGCGCTGTTGTTGAGCAGGCCGTACGGGGATTGTCCACCCAGACGCTGTGATTCGGTGATCCAGAATGGCCGTCAGGATGACATCTTCCACCACTATTGATAGAAGATGGCGGATCTCCGACAAAAACACAAATCTTTGTGCTGTATATTCCATATTTCACATCACGTATCACACAACTCTCCGTGGAGGTCCACTCTATTCACTCCAATAACGATTCTCCCGACGAGCAGAATTCAGTACACCACCATAAACTCCATGGTCTGTTCAACTTACAAACCTCCTGATACTTTCCTCGTCGATTCCTCCTTCTCTTATCGGTTATCAGCTTGTATGTTATTATCCTGGGAACTTTGAGACAAGGCAACGGAAAGAACAGCATTGAGATAGGTCCACCAGACATATCGCGCTCGCGGTCGGAAGTCAGTCTTGGAAACCAGCTTGCGGCCATCCAGTTCCACCACTGTATAGATGCCGAGTTCCTCGAAGGTAAGTATACTAGTACTGTTTAAAATGTTGGATGACATAGTGACCGAGCTCCGACACTTACCTTCCTATTTTCTTATCTTAATCTAAAGTCTTAAGAATCCGTAATCAATATAAGCAATTTTACCTAGTTTTATAGGTAATGTTATCCTACAGGTTTATCAACATTTCTTAGAGTTATTATACATTTATGTAGGTTTTGTTTATATCTTGGGATAATTTAGTACTTTACGGAACTGTGCACATACAGCTGTACACGGTCACTGGGCAGAATTTATGCTTGGCACAAGTACATCTCACTGGAGTAAATAGGTAGAGCTGGTTTTGGACAATCTAGTTTGATCGTTCCAGAAAAGGTAAAATTGTGACAGAGAAGAATATGTATAAAAGAATAAAGTGTGAAGCCAATGAAAACCCATATCCAGAACTAGGTTACCCTCATCATTTGTGTCTCGGACTAGTTGGCAGCAACCAGCACCTCAGGCTCGCCGTTAGTGTAGCTAACGCAGACCTTTCCATTTCCATCAGACTTGACATCACCCTGTCCAAACACCTTGTTCCAAGTCTTGTTGTTCTTTCCGGTGTTGAAGCAGTATTCTCCCGAGAAGCCCTTGCCGCGGTTGAGGGTGAGCACAATCAGGTCTCCGTCGGCACGACTCCAGGCCAATGCACTGTCCGCGGACATGAGGTATTTCTGGTCGTTACCACCCAGACCACCAACAGCTGAGCGAGCCTTGGAGAGACGCGAGATGGTCTGGTAGAGGTCGGAGTTGGTGTTGAAGTTGCTTCGCCAGAGATCCTCGCGGTTGGCTGGGTCGTTGCCTCCAGCGTAGCCCTGCTCGGTTCCGTAGTAGACGATAGGGATACCTCGGGCAAGGATAACATAGGCGAGGGCGTTTTTGAGGAGAGACTTGTCGTTCTTCTGGCTCAACCATCGGGCGTTGTCGTGGTTATCTACAAAATTGGCCAAAAGCGTGGGGTCACTGAACTTGTTGCTGATCTCGTTGTGCATATCGACGACGGCCTGAGGGTCGCCCTGCTGCTGGTAGAAGCGGTTCATGGGGTAGTACATGGCGTAGTTCAAGAGGCCGGGCATGACCTTGGAGTACCCAGCGAGATAATCGGGGTTCCCGTCCCAGACCTCGCCGACGGCAAAGACGCCAGCAGCCTTCTGGAAATCCGGCCAAAACTCCTTCTCGACGTGCTTGACAGTGTCGATGCGAATACCGTCGAAGCCATACTCAGAAACAAGCCACTTGACCCAGTCGTTGAGAACCGTTTTGACAGCTGGGCTTCCTGTGTTGAGGTCAGGGAGACCAGCGATCTCGCAATTCTCGACACTGTTCTGGTTGTTGTAGTCGATGGCGCATGAGGAGTGGTATGAGCTCTGCTGGTTAAGAGGCTCGGGTTTGTGGTCCTCAATTCCCTTGCCCATGTGGTTTGCCACGACATCGGCCATGACGTAAATGCCCTGTGATACCGAGTCAGCAACGTCATCACACAAAAGGATAAGAGCCGTGAGATTTGATGGGAGACGGAAATCGTGTAACTAGAAGGATTATGAGCTTACCTTGGAATGGGCAGCCTTGACCAGATCTTTCAAGTCGTCCTTAGTTCCATAGTTGGAGTTAACAGAGTACAGGTCTTTAGCCCAGTATCCATGGTATCCGCCAGCGGTGTCTGGTAAAGCAATTAGTCTCGATATTACACGAATTCTCACGATACATACTAGAAACAACAGGGGTGATCCAGATGGCATCAAAGCCCATTCCCTTGATGTAATCAAGCTTGGACTCAAGACCCTTGAAAGTTCCACCGCAATAATTCCCGAGGTTTCCACAGGAGTTACCACCCTTATCATCGGCACCTCGAGCGACGCGATCAGTGAGCGCAAAGTAGATGTTTCGGGACTTCCAGGCGTTTGCGTCTGCGGCTTGCGCAAACGGGCTGATGCTGGCGACCACCAGGGCGGCGAGTTGAAGGAATTTCATGGTGAACGGAGAGGAATGAGTGTGAAGAAGCTGGAGAATGATGTTTCGAGGTTAGAGCATGGCGGGATGAAGACCTTTTATCTTGAATTCTTCCACGTCCAAGGCAGTGTTTGGTCTGCTTCGAACATGAACGTTGCAGGATTTAATTGCAGTGTTACAAAGCTTTGTTCAGCTAGAGGAAGGATTCACTAACAGTGGGCTAACAGCAGACCAAGACACCCCGAATCAAAGGCCTCGATTTGATAAAGTGCTTGTGGTTGGCTGCGTTTGCGGGGTCATCTCATTAGAAACTGGGGTGCACGAGTGTTTGAGGTTGAGACTGTGGCTCCAATTACGAGCAGCGATCAACGATCATGCTACAGGCCAGATGACCCTCATACGCCCTACGCCATCCGGCCCCTGGTCAGTATCGGCCCGAAACGCGATATTGGCGAGAGTCGCTTGACAAGCGGGTGTGATCGCACACCACCGGATGATAGATTCTGGATACCTCACATATACTAATCTAAGCTTTAGGGAGTCCCCTGTGCCATCGTGCATCACGTTGGTCCAGTCTTACAGCCTTGCAGTTTTTCTGGCAGGAAATGACAAGGTATTGGGACCCATCTATAATCTTGCCATTGTTTCACTGGCTCTAGGGTGTCACCTCCCTATTAAGGCACGGAGCTTCCAGATCATTACCTACCCGGGCGGCCGGGACCGAGTGGTCAAAAGTGCCCGAACAATAATGGCCAGAGTTGAATGCATAGTCTCGACACTATTACCCGTGGTTTCGACGAATGGGCAGAAACTAGTTGACCCATCGATTCGGGCCGCCCCCGCACGTGTGAACGGATTGACGGACGTATTTGGCAGATAATTGACGTACATCCTCGGTTGCTACCCCCGGATTTCGTGCACATGGCATGTATTGTACAGACTTTTGAAGTTTATGGTATGTCTAGGTAATCATGATGTTCGGTCCTACTTTCTTGGTGTCAATGAGCCAAGAACAATTCTCCGTGGCGGAAGAATGTTTGGTTTTGTCATGGTGTCTTAATCCCTCGCCGTGTGAGTTCTAGAATAAGAGAATAATCGTCAGATCAGATATTTTGGGCTGAGATTACTTCATGCAATGGTATCACCGCCGGCGAAGAGCCGAAGTCTTACTCTTGTTAAGGTACTGTCGGTGTTGATTCTGAGCCAATCCCTTGTAGTATAAACAAACTTTTCCAGGTGATCGACTTTTCGAGCCCTATCTGGCTCTGCTATTGTCGATCATCTTGGTACATTACCGAGGCATCACAGAAAAATGAATCATCGTCGAGGCCAGTAGTAGGGTATTCTCTCACGATTCGGACCGAATGAACTCCTAAAGGCTGCAAACTACTCAGTTTTGTGAATCACGAGCCGTCTGAGTCAAATTCATCTTTAATCTTCATTTTAAAGTCAGGCATGAACCCTTCCACAAACACCCGCTGGACCGATGAAAGGCGGTTGAACGGCAAATGTCGGTGAGTTATCATGATCACACAAACATCTGATATCGTCCAAACAACACCAGGTTCCTGCCAACTTGACCAGCGAACAAATCCGATCGCAATTTGCCTCGGTCTCTCTAATGATCCTTCATGAATCCAAGAATGTTCTCGTAACTCCCCATCCCACGTGTGACCATCTGCAAGTACGGCTACACCTTGGTCCCTGAACGTGGAGGCTGCGATAGCATTGCGCAAGTTCTTCAAACTCTTAACAGTCGCCATAGGCGCCATGCTTTAAGAGTTAGTTTGCATCTTAGTTTGAAGACTTGGTTCTAGCCGACGGCGGTTAAAGCTCCCAGCATACCAAGGCTGTTCTCAGCGGCTGGTAGTAGTAGTAAACTCGGCGCTTGATCTGGCTGGAGAGGGAGGCATAACTTTGTTGCGTGCATGTCGTAGTGTTGGAAAAAGAGCCTGCGAAGATCACATCTCAGGGTCAGTCTGGACAGTAGATATATACACATGCTAAGCTTTGGCAGAGTCTGCACAATGGAACTAAGTGGCCGAGGGCTCTGATCCTCCACTAACGGTAATTCGTGAGCACCGTTGCTGCTTACCACGACAAAACAGAGTCATAACTTACGAGGTTCTGCTTTTATATCCTGACGGTGCTAACACCCTTGAATCCCTAAATGTTGAGCTCATACGAGTAGATGTGTAGATAATTTTATATTGTTAATATTTCCATGTTCTCTTCAACGGACTGAAAAACTGGCCAACGCTGCACAAATATGCCCAGATATGGGCTATGGCCTACTCTTGCTTTCCCTTACCGGCATTGGATGTACTTTACCCGTCGTCTTGTGATGGGAGCAAAAAATCTATGCCCAATGTCGCTTACCTGGAATGTAAATGATTACTTGTGATTCTCAAAGAATCGAAGAAAGTGTCAGAATCGGGAGGATAGGATCGGATCCAACAGGAACTCAGAAGCAAGCGGAACAGCCGAAAGAATGATTGAACCCCACGGGTGAAAGTGGATATTGAAAAGTTGGCTGAGGCAGTCTCATGCAGCCAATCATAGCTCAAGGAGACTCCCTTGGATCAGACGCGATGTTGGGGGTTTCACACCGCGTCGTATCCTGAAATGTCAAATGCACAATCACGCGTCAAGAGAGCATCTAGGGAAGGCAAGCCTTATTACACTTGACACATTCGATCAACTGGATACAGTTGACAGTCAAAAATTAACAAAATCTACAGCATGACAGCTCAATTGGTCACTCCCCTTCTCGAACCAGGTTAAAGAACTAGGCGATCCGCATCAAACAGGGCTACAATGCCCACCATTGACGAAGACATATACGACATCGGCCAACAGTCAATTCGATCATGGCGTCTCAACAAGCTCTACGTCTTCCGCACGCCCCTCATCCCAGCCAAGCAAGCTGGGAAGCGTCGCTCCGTCAAAGTCTTCTTCAAACTTGAGAACTTCCAACTGACCGGGTCCTACCACTTCCGCGGCGCAGTGGCCCGAATGTCAGAGTCTCCTGCGGGCAAGTCTCTTGTCACAGCATCCACGGGGAACCACGCGATGGGAGCTGCGCTGGCGGCTCATGCCCTTGGGAGAGATGTTACCATCGTAATGCCCACTACGGTGGCACTTCACAAGCTTCAGAAGGTCAAAAGCTACGGTGCCGAGATAGTCATGCATGGGCGGGATCTAAATGAGGCTAGAGAACATGCGAATGACCTCGCTAGATTGGCAGGACATATATACTTCTCGCCCTACAGCGACCGTCTTGTCATCGCTGGCCAGGGCACAGTTGGAGTCGAGATTCTCCAGCAATTCGAAGAAATGTACTCCCATGCGGACAACATAGTCGTTCCCATGGGCGGTGGCGCACTCATCAGCGGCATCGGCTGTTTCGTCAAAGACGTCAGACGCGCCGTCGGAAACGCGCGACCAAACGTCAAAGTCTGGGGCGTCGCAGCCATGAATTCAATGGCATTTGCAGCTTCGCTATCAGCCGGCTTCGTGGTTGAAACAGAGAGTCTGCCAACGGTGGCTGAGTCTGAATCAAACGACATAAGCAGGAATGAACTCGCCTTACGTCTGGCGTTGAACGTGGTTGACCACGTCGTGTGTGTCTCCGAATGGGAGATCCAGCTGGCCTTGCGACAACTTGCTGTGAAGGAGGAACAGCGGGTTGACGGGTTTGCTGCTTTGGGTCTTGCGGGGTTTAATAGAGTTGCGAGGAAGATGAGTGGGCAGACGTGTGCTATTGTCTTGACGGGTTGTAATTTTGATAGGCAGCTGCTCAGCAAAGTTGTTTATGGTGCTTGATTGGATGGTACAGTGAGACTCAGCTATAGCATTTTGAACATTTAGCACCGTGTGTTCTGATTGCCTCGATTTCAGGGAACAGGCGTTGAAGCCCCAGCGCTGGAAATAGTCAAATCTCTGGAACAACTGGATGCCATCATTGGGCACTTCGACTTCTCCCACTCTCAGGTACGGAACAACCTTGATCACGTATAACCTATGTAACAGTATAACTTGGTCTTTGAACATTTCGCCTGTGTCAAACTCATAGTCAGAATTAGATCAGCATGTTCGGACTACACGCAGAACATGCAGCTTGTTCACTTGCTTAAAAATTCCAACAACTCCATTGTTAAGGGGACGGCACCAAAAGCTCATGTTCACCGGACTTATGCAGTAGAATCTAAACAGACTCTTTCTTTCGATTGTTGAGTCTATAAAAAAGGCGACACTGTCTTACCTCCTCTAACCAACAGCAACTAACAGATTTCCCAAGCAGACAGCACGTTTCACAGTGTTAACCGAAAAGATGTCTGCCTCAGATTCTCTCAACGCACAGCTTGCTCAAAAGGCAGGTCCTGACTCGTCAGCTTCCGCACAGCTATACGTTGTAGCCATCCAACTCGATCACTCGGTCCGCTTCCCCTTCAGTTTCAGGATTCGTGATGGAACTAAAAATACATGGAAGAGCTACAGTGTGCTCAAGGACCGGGCAGACATGTATCCAGAGATATTCGTAACCAACTCCTTTCCTGGAACCCCTGGTCTTGGTACTCGATACTTCGAGCTTGCCAGTATCCCGAGCTCTTGGCTGCCTGAGATCTACGAGATATGTAACTCAGTTCCCGCGCCTGAGGTTTTTGATGAGCTGGAGTGTAGCCATTGGTATGTTCGCTACATCATCACAAGTATGAGGGATGCGGGAATTGTAGGTGAGACTCAGGTGAACTATCTTTTCTCGAGACTCAGTAACATCAACAGCAATGACCAATTCCGGTTTTTGATGTGAAAGAAGAGTGAATACATACAGGCGCTTTACGGAGACCCTAGGTGAGTATTTCTTTTTCGTTCACTTGGCGTTGTTATTTTCTTTTACGTTGGAAATTTGGGACGGTTTGGGTAGTTCTTGTGTGCAAGGTCTGGATAGTGGTCCAGTTAGGAACCTAGTATAGAGATCGATAAACGTCATCAAACTGTATCTGGGTATCAATTGAAATTGCGTGACATAGCTAAGCCTTATCCGATCTTGATACCCCCTCCACTGGCACTAACCACAGACCCCGTAATCCATCGACTATCATTCCCACAGAGAATCCCCACCACATCAGCAACATCATCAGGCTGTCCAAAGCGCGGTATACTCTGCGACGGAAAGAACTCGTCCTGGAAAGATTTGACCGCTTCCGGACCGCAGTCCATCACCGCATCGGTCTGCGTCAGGCCAGCTGTGACGGCATTGGCAGTTGTACCAGCCATGAAAGCATATCTCTCATCTTTTCCACCGAAAGCCTGTGCCCACGTTCGACAGAGAGACTCGCCGGCTGACTTGCCTGCTCCGTACATCAGTTGGTCAGCCCATGGCTGCCGGGACCGGATGGATGATATGTAGATAATTCGACTGTTAGGCTGGAAGAATTGTCTCCGAACAAGCTCGTCGACAATTCAAACTGGCGTTTGAATGTTTCCCAATAAACTTCGCTGGATCTCCTCGATGCCCATCTGACCTATCACACCAGGCATAGGATCTCCGGCAGAACTAACAAAAATATCGACCTTATCGTTGAATATTTCACAAATGGCATCGACAATTGTCTTGGCGCAATTGCCGGAGAAAACATTGGCGATCAATCCCTTGACCTTTTGACCAGCCGGGCGCTCTCGTGATGTAGCCTTGTAAACACGCTCTGTGACCTCATTGTCAAGAGTTGACGATAAATCACCAACACCATTTCCACTAGTACAGGTTCCAAGAATAGAGCATCCTCGAGATGCGAGGGTGAAGGCGATCGCTCGGCCAATGCCTCGGGATGCACCACTGATAACGGCGACTTTATTGATGAGGTCCAGTTCTCGAACAGACGACATCTCCGTGGTGGCTTTGTGGTCCCGAGTGATTTGACGCTGTCTTCAAGGAGAGCTGGTGGTTTTCTTCGAGCAGTAGCGGAATAAAGAACCTGAGAGCTTGGAATCTTCGGTAGCCCTCCCTCTGCGTCTTTACGTATCTCTACCTCTCCAGTAAAGGAAATGACTCATCTAAGTTTGTGGCGCGATGCGGGGATTGTGTTTCCTGAGTCTAGAAATGAAAGCTCTGCCACCTCATTGGGCCACTCACCAAATGATGTTGCCCAACGGGATGTTTAGTGTTACAGTGATCGTCAGGGCGGGGTTGGAAGACTCATATCTCTTGAGAGGATGCCAGTCTCTTAAATTCATAAGACCTATGGAGAAACATTCTGTAATCAGATTCTTGTCTAGTAGACGAGTAGACGATGATTGTGGACGTGACTCGTGGGTAGATCCTTTTCGAATATTTGTGGTGACCGAACCACCCACTTCGTGTACTAAACGAAACGACAGGACCTTGATAACTACTCACCGATCAAGAATCAAAATCTGAGAGGTTAGAGGCTGAGGGTACATGGACGAGTAAGATGAAAACGGTGCTACTAGGTATAGTATGGGCTTCCAGGGCTGTTGGATACGTACTGAGGTGAACCAGCTGCATACCCGTCCTCTACTCATTTCAGCTGAATCTCTTCAACCATTGGTAGGGGAAGAAGACTCTCAAGGTCCTCAAGACCCTTCCCTTCAGTGAAATTATACAAGCCAGTGAAACTTGCACCCGAAGTGCATCGCCAGCTATATATTTTTCAAGACCCTGCCATAGATTCACTTGAAGAAGAAAAGAAAACATAAATATGCAACATTTTTCAGCTGTTGGAACTAGTCCCACCGTCACAAGCTAGTGGATGCAATCTTTTCCCAGCCCCTCAAGCCCCTCTAAGACTCTTGTGGTATTAGTCTAAGATTAACTTTATGCACACGTCATAGTTGAGTCTCAACAAAGGCAGACCCTAACGTCTTACCTCGGACTCTTCGGATACGAATCAAGGCTGACTATGGCACATGTACGCCATCGCGATACAAAACACCTCACCAAGAAATAAGAACACCAGGAGTAAGCAACTGAGTTCAGGAATGATGACCTCTTCAGAAGACGCCTCAGACACACAAAATGAGTCGCCGGCATCACCTCAACGGCGGAAACTCCCAGCGTGGCTGGACCACTTCAACACCAACGACCTGAAAATATTTATACGCTGCTGGATTGCAATATGGGTTATGCTGCTCCTCATTTTCATCCACCCGGCCCTCGTTGAGCTGGGACAAGCAACCTTCCTCGGCGCCATTCTTCTCATCGCAGTCCCGCCCGCAAGCATACTCTTCATATACCTGCTCGCCGCCTTTTCGCTGCTTCTGGGCATGTGCCTGGCCTGGTGCTGGGGACTGCTGACTATGAAAGCGGCGCTTGCTGCGCGCTCTGAGGCAGCAACTCAAGCAAAGCTTGAGTCTCTGCAGAAACTGGCGAAAAACGCAGCCGCACAAACTGGACAATCTCCGGCCTGGGAGGGCCAGATACTGATCCACGAAGGCTTCATGCTTGACGCTCGAGTCACAGTTGTGTTTTTTGTCATGGGCTGCATATTCATTTACGCAGTGGCTCGGATAAGGTGTGCGAACCCCAAACTTGTGGTGTTCCAGATCTTTGGCACTATCGTCACAGACATCTTCCTCCTCTTTGGTCCCGGACTTCCAGCTTTTCAGGGTGACCTAGCGGCAGTTCTGGTCAAACCCGGGGCTGTTGGAATCGGTCTTGGTCTGGCATGCTCTCTATTATTCTTCCCGAAATCGACATCATATCAGGTTCTTGCTGAAATGGAGAAGTTAATCCGCATGTCTAACAAGGCCCTTGCAGTGACAAAAAATGGTCTTGTAGGTGAAAGTAACCCACTGGCGGAGCTCCAGGCCAGCAGGGCCGGCTTGATAGCTGTTTTCAAAGCCGGACAACCTGCCCTGGCTTTCCTTCCTCTGGACTTTTCACGTGGACGATGGAACGCGCACGACATCAAGGGCTTGCATGAGCGTGCACGAAAGGTCATGTCCTCCAGTGCTTATCTTCTCGATTTTCAAATTTCTCATGTCCGGGGACGACAGAAGGTAGAAGTGCATAATAAAGCTGAGGCAGATATACATCTTGATACAGCAACCGACAAAGAAAAGTACGAGATCGGCCAACGCTATCGACAAGAGAACGCCAGAGTACTGAACGCGTTCCGGAGACCTGAAGGTGCAGCTCTACGGTCCAGAACACGAGATACGCTTCGAGAGACAACATCAGATGTTTTGGAGATTGCTCCCCAAGCTGTGAATCTCGCAGCTGATTATATTCACGCTGTCAATTCTTGTCGCTGGTTTAGGAAGACATCGCCGGCCCGTTTTGAAGAGCTGAACCGCAGTCTTCACGACCTGTTAGCACGATCGCGTCAAGCTAGAGAGGCGTGTGTGGTGAATACCACCAAGGGAGTGCTCCAAGCACATGCCGAGTTGTTTGACGCCAATGGCCGACTCAAGCCCATCGAGGGAACCGGCCAACCCTTTCTACCCAGCATGGTGCTTGCAATGGTTATTGAGGAACGAATTCTCAACATGACTATTGCAGTGGAAAAGCTTCTGGAATACATTCTCAATCTTTCCGAAAAGCGGACTGCTAATCGTGTCTGGTTCCCATCGCGTTTACAATACGCTATCTCTTGGTTGTTCCATGGACGAGTGACGTTCCCCGGTTATGATAACTCAGCAGAAGAAGATCCAGACAAACTCTTGGACATTGAAACCTTTGATGAACAAACCAAAGAAACTCGCCAAAGACTGGAAATCAGTCGTGGCTACAAAGGCTCGTCAGCACGGAGAAACAAGCTCAGTCAGGTCATCATTGCAACATACAGCTGGCTGGTGAATCCCGCAGGCATGTATGCAATGAGGATGGTTATAGTAACGATCGCAACGTCGATACCGGCTGTTATACCACACACTGCAGGTTTCTTCTATAGAGAGAAAGGAATCTGGGCCGTCATCAGTGCCCAGACTGTGCTTCTCGTCTACTTGGCCGACTTTACCTTCTCTCTTGTTTCCCGAACTGCTGGGACTTTGGTAGGTGGTGTGATAGGCATGGTGACATGGTACATCGGAGCTGGTAGTGGTATCGGCAACCCATACGGTATGGCAGCGGCCTCGGGGGTCATGATCATACCCCTTATTTGGTGGCGCCTTTATCTACCCCCCGCCTTCGCATTCGCTACCATTATGGCCGGAGCTACCTTCTGCCTCGTCGTTGGTTTCAGTTGGGACCACGACCATATCGTCCAGTATGGCCTTCCAGGCAAAGGCTACGAAGCATTCTGGAAACGAGTCGTCACTGTCCTGATCGGATTTCTCGCAGCTTTCATCGTGCAACTCTTCCCGAGTCCCCCATCTGGAACAATGCACGTCTGCAAAACGCTGGCAAACTCGGTGCGCAGCTTGTCTGACCACTACGCTCTTCTAGTCTCCCACTGGGGTCGCACGGAGAAGAACAACGCTCTGGGTGCGGTCGCCGAGAATATTTCTATAGAGGTGGCGGAAGTTTTGCTTGCCCTTAATCCTTCCATCGCTATGTTGAAAGGCGAGCTCAGCTTTGGACCATTTGACCAAAAGGTTCTCCGACAAACACAAGAGCAATGCCAGTATATGAACCAAGCACTGGCCGGTCTTCTCAACCTTGCGTCTACCCTGCCAAAGGGACTACAAGATCGTCTTGTTGGTGTTGCAGGTATCTTGAATGACCGCAATATCGGAGACATCATGGCTGTGCTTGGTATCGTCGAGCAGGCCTTGAGAACTGGGTCACCTCTACCTGAACGGCTACCAGGGCCACTGGTCCAACTAGCGATCAATTCGTTTCATGCTCAGAGCGATGAAGTGATATTAACGACAGAACTAGTCCAGGATGAAGACCACCGACGTTATTGTGTGGCTGTGATATTGTACTTCAAGTTTCTGGGAAGCATTGATGACTTGCTGATGGCCCTCAAGTCAGCACTTGGAGAAAGACATGTTATTTACCAGTGGGAAGATGTGAAAGATATCGCATGAAGTGATCGAGGCAGAACTTGTGTCTTTTCAGATCTTCGCTGGCAGATTTTAAGTTTACTGTCACCAAGTTTGAATCTCTTTTGAAACTATGGGCAGTAAGAATTCCACGATAGTGCACTCACTACGACTTTACTTGAGCTCCGGGTGGCCTTGCAGCACTGTTGCTACTCCATTCGGATAGTTACAAACGCATGCTTGCAGTTGTTGATGTCGAGATGTCCATTTTTGTACATATTTGTTCCACAGGCGATAGGTTATTAATATCTTAGGGCGTTAAGTCGTGGATCTAAGAACAGTAGAGCTACTTTTTGTCAGTGCTGGTAAGTAGCCCTGGCTGAAGTACTCTGTAGCTCTACTTGAATACCCCTCTTTTGAGGTAAGATCTTATCACTGCGCCGAGGCTTACCAGCGTCAAAGGCAGCAACAGCGCGGGAATTAGCGCTCTGCGCTCTGTAATCCCTCCTCTAAAAGCACTGCCTACTGAACTTACTGTACAGATTGCCAAGTCTCTGCCTTCTGAAGATGTCAAAAACCTCAGCTGCACAAGCAAGCTAATTCGCGAAATGTTGCTCGCCTGTTGTTCTGCACCTTGTCCACACCTGCCCGGTAACTTCCGACGAGGGCTTGCATAAGTTTGTGGACAAGTACGAGAACTCATTTCATGCGTTCACTTGCATCTATCGCTACTCCCGGACATACAGAAGCAGAGTACCGGAGACCTGGAGGAAGCGAAATACATACCGTCGATATGGGGAACGCCGCCTTCAGAAACGCTCAAGAAAATGGTCCAGATTCAAATCGTGCCGCACGTCGACACCTTCAGTGTCGGATTCGATCCACACCAGTTCGAGACAGTAGGTCCAACGGTCCATGGGACGTGGAAGCCTGGTGGGGTGATTCTGTCGAACTCGGTACCATCTATGCTCGCAAGGAATCAGAAGATGAGGATGAGACACTGCAACAAGAACAAACGCTCATCTGGCGTGCTCAATACACCGAGTTCTTCAACGATATATCCGCAAATGAAAACATCACAAGGTACAACCCCAAGTTTACTCCCTAGAGACTCGTTGGCCTGGGAGACACATGAGTGGAAAGCCTTTTTGGGCAGACTTAAAGAACTCGGCCTGAGTGTGTTTGATGCCGACAATAGCGCTGGCTGGCTGGCTGGCTAACACGTCAGATGGATTTGGCAAATTCGTCAAGAACCTGTCGCGTAAAATCATGCAGCACGCAAGAAACGTCAATGTTCTGCTACTTGAAGCCAGCCGTCAGTGTGTATTTGGTACATCTGCTATTACCTGAGGCATCAGGACGATGACCAAAAGGAATACTCTAAGCTCTCGGAGGTAGCATGTGAGCGGAATAAGAATACCCTTTCTGAGTCTTGAGAGTCAAGCGTGTCGATCTACCGGTACTATTGGTAATGCAGTTATAGAGAGGACAAGGGCTTGCCATCGGGGTTAGAGAAATTACTTGGTGACACAGCTGTCAACAAATGAGATATCGTGGCTTCGGCTACAGAGCTTTGAGTGGTTCAGTAGCTTAAGACTGACCCACCCAAAGCTTACTACCACTGCCTACCAGTCTTTCTAAGGAATGTGATCGAGGTTGGTTGAAATGACATTCGGTGAGAATACGAGATTAAGCACCAATACGAACTGTTGAGGAACCGGCGTGGCTGAGATGTTTGTGGAGAAGGAATGGTAACGATCCAACAGTCATCTTAAATGTCTACGCGAGGAGGAATTGACTTTGGGGAGTAGCTTGGAGGTGCTGCATAAAACCAGCCACTCGTCGCTGTTATTGTCATATTATCATCGTTTCAACCATAGTCAATCCAAAGTCTAATCTTTCCATCACATTCATTTTTCCCTGGCGCAATGATCCCCAACACTCGTTCTGTCCTTCTAGGACTCATGCTCAGCGCTGTCCAGCTCTCAAGCGCTTCGCCCGCTGACTCTCCAACTGATTTTTCTTCCCCGATCTACCCAACCGCCACTGATTCGATCCCCCCTCTCCCTGTCTCTACCGACGACTGCCTCGCAAAGTGCAACAAGGCCCGCGAAGAGTGCAGCACTGCGCCTGATGCCAATCAGGCAACTTGCGCAGCTGAATACGCAGGTTGTGTGGGCTACAACCCCTACGATAGCGGAACCTTTGTCCCTCCTACAGCCTGTTCTGCCGCTGTGAAAACCACCGGTACCCAAACTTCTGCTGCAAGCGGAACTGCTCCTGCTGATGCTTGCGTCGATAAATGCAACAAGGCTCATGATGATTGTGACACAACGCCTGATGCCAACCACGCAACTTGCGCGGCCGAGTATGCTGAGTGCCTGGGTTACAACCCTTACGATGGCAAGGACGGAACCCTCGTGTCCCCTACAGCTTGCTCTGCCGCTTCCTCTGCGACCGCAACTGAAACTGCGCCTGTTGATGCTTGCGTGGAGAAATGCAACAAAGCTCGCGAAAAGTGCAGCACGGCGCCTGATGCCAACCATGCAACTTGCGCAGCTGAATACGCAGGTTGTGTGGGCTACAACCCATACGATAGCGGAACCTTTGTCCCTCCTACAGCCTGTTCTTCCTCCACCACTCTCGCTTCTGCTACCTCCAAGCCTACTGGTGGTGAGACTTCAAAGCCTGCCCCTACCGAGACCGCCGTTATTGTCAACGGAGCCGAACGTGTTTCCTCTGCCAAGGTCGCTGGCTTTGTGGGCGCCATTGGTGTTGCTGCCCTTGCTTTTCTCTAAGATAGCACCATGCCTGGATCTTTATCCGCCGGTCTCGGCATCATGTGTATGGTTACAGTTTAGGTTAAGCCTGAGGAAGAGAAACACATTTTCTTTCTATGGACTGAATGTGACATGGTAGTGAATGTATTAGAGTATAATACCTATGTTACACCACAGGAACCGCACCGCTCCACTTAACAGAGCTCATGTTAAAAAGATGACACATTCTACGCCGTCCGTCATAAGGTAGCCAGGATTGTTTAATAAGAATGATGTCCGTATGATAGTTATGGTTAGGTTTCGGCAGCCGCCGTACTGCTTGCCCTAGTTGATTAGATTATTATCAGCGGATTCTGTAGCACTTTCATAACGTTTCAGACCTCTGCCATGTGGCCTCAAACTCGTGCCGTCAGCGTCGCGTGTCAGATGTTTACATTTGACATCGCTCACGTTTCATACCTACCCTGCTCTAAAACCCCCGAAAAGGGTGACACAAATGCGCCGGCGTGTTTGGGGCATTTTTAATACGACAGGCTACACGAATTATGTCAACTCCCGTCTCGCGCGCTTGAATTCCATCTCAGAGGTATCCAGGGTGACCGGATCACAGAGCTTCCAGTTTCCAAAAACGCCGAATAGAGAATACGCAGTGTTTTATCGAACATATTGTATGAGGTGCCTGTAGAAGGTCAACTTTGGGAGATGGTATCCGATAACTTCAAACTGGTTTTGAGTATAAAGTCTATGCGATGTCTTTGTACTTAGCATTCACTTCATTCAACTCATCCTCCCAACTTCATTCTATAAACTGTTCTTTTCTTAAGACTGCTGGAACAGTCAAGCCTGGTGCTTTCTAATCCCATCATTCAATTATTTATATCTCCAGCGCAACAATGAAGTTCTCATCGGCCCTTGTCGCAGTCTACATTGGTCTGGCTACGGCTACGCCTGTATTCCGCGGTCCAGCCAACCACAAGCGCGTCGTTCGCAGATCATCGCATCTCCACAAGCGAGAGGTTCCCCAGGAGCACTCTCACGACCTTGCTCTCACAATCACCAAAGAGTTTCTGAACCTCAATAACCCCAAAGAGATCCAGGACCCTGTTTTTGGTCTCTTGGGTGATGCGGCTGCAGCCGATGGTGCAGGCAGCGTCACAAACTTGGCTTGCCTAAAGCAGGAAACTGCCGACCAAGCCTTCACCAACGCGAAAGAAATTGGCGATCTTCGAGGTATGGCCGGAGCACTACTGTTCCAGGCCATCGAGCGTAACACTGCCGGTGTTGGTGTTGCCAGCAAGCTATGTACCGACAAGGCTGTCAACCCTGAGATTGCGGCCCTCACACAACACCAGGATGCCGCTTCCGAAGGCGCTGGTGCTGTCAACAAAGCTGTTACTCTGGAGCTGGCCAAACAATTGGCAGGCGTTGGCGCAGATCCCAATTTGGCCCTGCTCAGCGGAACATTTGCTCCTGGAGACGTAAGTACATTGAATGTCCAGACCTGTGTATCTCTACTGACATCATGCAGACAGACGACTCAACCGGTAAAGGCAACTCTTGTGATGAGGAGGAACCTGACCTTGGCTGCATCTTCTCCCAAAACCTGCTCGTGCTAGATGCTACAGAGGATGAAATCTCTTCAGCAGTGGCCGACGTGGCACAAACATTCACCGGTACAGGTGGCATCTTCGCGACTGATCTGGTTGATCTAGCCTCATTCTCCGTGGCCGCCGTCACCGAAGTCGCTGACCTTGCTACAATTGTCCAAGGCGCTGCTGGAGGAGCTGCCACAGGAGCTGCCACAGATGCTGCTGCCGTAACTTCTGCTTCTGCTGATAGCCAAGAAACTGCCAGTGCTGGAAAAGGATGCGCCGTCAAGTCAACGGCCGTGGTCTCCCAGACTTCGGTTCCTACCGGTTTTGCGACTAGGACAGGAGTTGCAGCCTCCGCTACCGCTGGACAGGATGCCAACGCCACTGGAGCTGCCGCCGATGGCAATGGAGCAGATATCCAGTCCTTCACTGGTACCCTCGGCGGACCAGCCCCCCCTGTCGTCTCGTCGGCTGGCGACAAGCCCTTTTCAGTCAATGGCAACACTTTCAACGGCGCTGGAGTAGCTCTCGGCAGATCCTGCGACATCCAACACAACGCTTGCGCAAATGCTGCCAACTCTGGCGAGCTGTCTGGAGGTGTCGAGCAGTGTGAGACCCAGCTCGAAGAGTGCCGCGCCGCCGCCGACGCATAGATCTGAGGCAGGCGTTGTAGGAAGAATGCGTTGAATAGTTTGCTGAAGATACCCGAAGCAGGGATAATACGAAGGAGCAAAAGAGTTAATCTTGCTCTTAGACATAGACAGCCTGACAAATTGACAGAATAAAGTCTGCTCGGAATTACGAATGTACATGACCCAAATTGATAACTAGCTGCTATCGTTCACTGTGAGCTATTGGTTAATTCCTACTTCGTAAATGCTGATTCCGCATAGTTGTCGGACTTTAGGCATGGCAGTCCCTAACAGTAGGGATGGTCATTCTTGCGTGGCGTATCATAACAACTCATAACGCAAGAATATTAATTTATGCTTTGTAAATTCCGGGCAATGCAGCTAATGGAATTTATCGCTAGGCTCTCTTACCAATGCTTTGCATGACGACATTGTTACGTTCAAGATTTCTGGCAGCAACTCGCTTAAGTCTTACAGATGCATTGTTATCGCATTTATTCGATTTATGGAGGTAAGACAAAAACCAGTCATAACGTCTGAACCGAGATATTATCCCACGCTATACCGGTCTTCATTGTTTCTCTCCAGCAGCCTCTGAACATCAGACTGTGGTGTTACCTCCACATCATTATTGTCCTGTTCTGCATCCCTCGCCATCCATGGCTTCAATACACCAGCAGCACCCATCTGCTGCCTTGCAATCGCGTCTCAATGATGCCGGAATACGCAACGTCATAAAATCTGATGATACGTGGTCTGAGAATATTACTCAGTACCAAAAGCGCCTCAAACCAGATCCTGCCTGCATCGCCTTTCCCAAGGACAGAAGCCAAGTTGCCCAGTGCCTGAAATGTGCTCGTGAAGCGTCTGCCAAGGTGAGCGCTTTAGGGCCGGGCCACTCATTCCAAGGCCTGGGCTTTGGTTTTCCTGGAAACCTGGTCATAAGCATGAAAGCTTTTGACTCGGTTAGCTACGACGATGCTACGACTTTGCTGACTTTCGGGGGAGGCACGCGTGTCGGCCCTGTTGCGAAATACCTGTGGGACACTGCTGGAAGACACTTCCCTCATGTTCGTGGTGCGAACGTGGGAGTGACAGGGTCAAGCGTTGGGTGTGGTTTTGGGACTACGTCTCGATTCTTGGGTACCCCAATGGATAACATCGTGTCCGTAGAGTTTATGCTCCACGATGGTACTGTTGTTACAGCTACAGAAGGTTCAGATCTACTCTGGGCAGCAAAAGGTGCGGCTGCTTCATACGGTGTCATTTTGTCGATGACCACAAAAACATTCAAGCCGGTAATTTGCCTCTCTACCTAACTTACACACGTCACTAATGGGTCTACAGAAATTTGCTAGAGCGATCAAGTTCATTATTGCTCTCGGCAATATAAGTGTAGACGAAGCAGCGAGAGCATTCATCGCCATTCAGAACTACGGCACTAGCTCAGCTTGCCCTGATGAGCTTGCCATTCGATGGAGTCTAGTTGACTGGACCAGCAAAGGGTATTTCTATGGCAACCCAGTCACTCTTGATGACGTGTTGAAACCGCTCCTAGATGATCTTAAAAGTATCAGCTCCCAAACCTCGCTAGAGAGGGAGGAGCTTGACTTCTGGGACATGGAACTTGAGATATCTGGGGAAGGAATGAATCGTCACAATGGAGGTGATCTCAATGCTCTTTCGTTCTACCTACAATCTTTGGTCATAACCAACGACCATCCATTGACTATCGACCAAGCTCGTGTCTTATTCAGTACTACGACTTTGGCATTCAATCGTACTGACTTGACCAAGATGGGCTATATCGATCTCTGGGCAGGAATATCCCATGGTATCGCCGATGAGGATACTGGACATCCGCATGGCAAGAATTTATGGTTGATTCGATGGGATGCCAATGCTGTTGACAGTGATAACTTTCCAGCAGATGGGGTAGCCTATATGAAAAGTCTGATGCTACCATTTGAACAAGCATTAACCGATGCTGGGGTACCACTTCGCGGGTTTGTTAATTATGCCGATACCGAGCTATCCCAAGACGAACAAGTTTCACGACTATACGGGGCAAACTACGACCGATTGAAGAGCATCAAAGCAGAGGTTGATCCCGAGGGGTTGTTCACCAATAATCCTCAGTCGATTCCTGCTCCAGAGGCACCAGACGTAATGTTAGCACGAGGACGAGCCACTTGAGGAATAGTTCGTTTGCGTCTCAAGATGCTCCTCCGAAATATTCCACCGAGAAATACATGCCATTGGTTCTTCTAATATATTTTCTGATAGGGACTAGCTCACTTGTTCACTGCTGGCCTCTGGTTTGTTCGCATCAGATTCGGCATATAGTTGCCGCTTTGGGGTTACATCGAGGCCCGAGCCTTAGTTATTCTGGGTGAAGCACCAGATTCAACACGACGCCGATCGGTCTACCCCGCGGATCGGAAGAAGCGAGCGAATAAGGCTTGGCGCTGTTCAACACCATCCTAGAGCGAAAGTGTACGCTTCGGAGGGTTCACTTTGAATGATATGGTATCGAATAGGGAAGGTGAATGCGTTTCTCGCCCGATGTCGAATTGATGGGTTAATTGCATGATCTTTTGATCAGCACTCTCACTATAATTTGTTTATATAAAGCCTTCGTATCTATTCTTTGTAGTCTTGACTCTTATCGAGCGCAGTCTACTTCTCTGTTGAGAATCTATCCTACACCTCTCTGGAGATTCCCGCGGGATCCATAACATCACAATGTTCTTGCACAGTATCTTCACTGTTGGTCTTGTCACCGCAGGTCTCGTCGTTGCCGGACCGTGTGATATCTACCAGACAGGCAACACGCCCTGCATTGCCGCACACAGTACCACGCGATCCCTGTACGATAATTTCAACGGCGCACTTTACCAGATCAAGCGTGCCTCAGATGGCTCTACTACCGACATAAAACCTCTCTCCAAGGGTGGCGTGGCAGATGCTTCTGCGCAAGACTCGTTCTGCAGCGGTACAACCTGTCTCATCACCATCATCTACGACCAGTCCGGTCGTGACAATCACTTGACCCAGGCTCCTCCTGGCGGTTTCAAAGGCCCAGAAGCAAATGGCTACGATAACTTAGCCAGTGCCGACGGTGCGCCAGTCACATTGAACGGCAAGAAAGCGTACGGTGTTTTCATCTCTCCTGGAACTGGATACCGCAACAACCATGTCAGTGGTTCAGCTACGGGTGATCAGCCGGAGGGCATGTACGCTGTTCTTGATGGGACACACTACAACGGAGGCTGCTGCTTTGATTATGGAAACGCCGAAACCAACAGCATGGACACCGGCAATGGCCACATGGAAGCCATCTATTTCGGTGACAACACCGTCTGGGGCTCTGGCGCCGGCAAGGGTCCCTGGCTTATGGCTGACCTTGAGAACGGTCTTTTCTCCGGCAAAAATCCCAAGAACAACGCTGCTGATCCGTCCATCAACTATAGATTCCTCAGTGCCGTTGTCAAGGGCAAGCCTGGTACCTGGGCTCTTCGTGGAGGGAATGCTGCTTCTGGTGGTTTGTCGACATATTACAACGGCGCGTACCCAGACGGTGGCTACAGTCCGATGAAAAAGGAAGGAGCCATCATCCTTGGCATTGGTGGCGATAATAGCATCGGTGCGCAGGGAACTTTCTACGAGGGCGTCATGACCTCTGGGTTTCCTTCTGATGCTACCGAGAACTCGGTCCAGGCAAACATTGTAGCCGCCAAATACGCCGCAACATCGATGACCAGCGGCCCTGCTCTTACAGTTGGGTCATCTGTTTCTTTGAAGGTCACTACATCTGGTTACACAGATCGGTACCTCGCACACAGCGGCTCGACTGTAAACACCCAGGTCGTCGATAGCTCCAGCAGTGCTGCGCTCAAGAAGCAGGCCAGCTGGACTGTTCGCGCCGGACTGGCCAACAGCGGCTGCGTGTCCCTGGAGTCCAACGACACCCCCGGTAGTTACATCCGGCACTATGACTTTGCTTTAGTAGTCAACAAGGGCGATGGCAGCAAGGCCTTCAACGAAGATGCCACATTCTGTCCTCAGAAGGGGCTTAACACTCAAGGCAGCTCTATTCGATCTTGGAACTATCCCACTCGCTACTTGCGACACTACGATAACACGGGCTATGTCGCGTCCCAAGGAGGTGTACACACTTTTGATGCTGCCAAGAGTTTCGCAGACGACGTCAGCTTTGTGGTTGCTAAGGGTCTTGCCTAGAGTAACTTGGAAGTTCAGCGGATTGCCCGGTCTGTGCTGTTTCAGTCTTTGGAAGGTTGGCATGGGGGAGATTGACGTAAACTTCGCGCAATCCATACACATATGTTTAACTGATTGGTAGCCATTGAGTTCCATCAATCACCCGAATGTCTTCACTTTTTTATGATTTATTAGACTACCCCTTAGAACACTTGATGTCTTGGGCGCAGCGGATATCTAGGGCGTGCAAAGCTTCCGGCAATTTCCTACTGTCTGATTATAATCTAAGATTTTAAGACTTTGTTTTTAATTTGAAGAATGTCAAACAAATTTACCCATAGACTTATATAATTCTATACAGTTCTATGATCAAGATTCGATACAGGACTATAAAGTTAGTATAATATTTGTCTAGTCCCCAACTGAAGGACACGAAAGTGCTTAGATGTAGCGAAGAACATCAGGAAAGACGCAGCAGATCTTCAAATTGATTATCGCAATTCAATGGTGCATAATCGGCCCAGAATTCATGATGTGTTTAATATATTCCGCCTACTCCGACGGCGCATCTGCAAATTCGAGCGGCTTCGTCATAGCCGACTTCATAAACGGACTTCGAGCCCTGATATCCTTGCCCCATATGAAAACAGCAATGGGCGCCGCTGCTAAGACCAACGAGATAAATCCCACAAGAGAGCTCGCCCAGTGGAAGCCAAGATTTGTGTACATACTGCTTGACGCAAGTGGCAGAAGCGCAACACCCAAGTTCTCACCCAAGACTGTCGCTCCAATGGCGCTTCCAGCGTAGTTGCTATATGCATCGATCAAGTAGTTCGCTATACTCACAACAACAGCCTCGGTCCCAAGTCCAACGAGCATAAGCCCAATCGCAGGTCCGACCCAGGTGACCGAGGGATAACTTGTCCAAGCATATACAAACATTCCACCACTGACACCGACAAAACCTCCAATAACGGCAGCATACAATCGAGCTTCGGGAATAGGCGTGCCGGGGACTTCTTTGTTGCGCGACGCAGAAGCGTAATACCAGTCATTCGTCAGGACGCAGAGGCCAAAACCGAGGATCTCTCCGATAACGATAGCTGCTTGCACGTAACCTGCTTCCAACGCATTCCATCCGTAAAGCTCGGTGAAAACTTGTTCCACAGACTGTGTGAAGAGGTAGATCACACCCAGACTGAAAGAAGTCCAGACCGTGGAGATGAATACGACTGACTCGGTACAAAGCATGTACAGAGGCCGCTGGATGCTCACCCAGATATCGTGAAGCATAGACTTTGACTCGAGTTCCTTTTGGCTAAAGGCGTTCTGTCCTTGCTTTCTCAACTTCTTGGCTCGCGCGGTCAATATCGCCGAACCTCTTGTCTCAGCCAACGCCAGGATAAAAATCGGGAAAAAGGCGCCCGTCCAGATAAGTTCGATGTATCCGATCCATCGCCATGGCAGATACTGAAAAATGGCGGCTCCAATAACCGGCCCCAGACTGCTCGAGTTCAGGTAGATCATAATATACAATCCAGTGGGGATCGTTCGCTCTCGGTCCGTGGCAAAGACATTGCCGATAATGCCAGCCACTGCGTTCGCGAGGATAGTGCAGCAACCGCCGCTGAAGAACCGGGTAATGATGAGTGTTTCGAAATTCTGTGCTAATCCAACCGGGATAAGGAAGCATAGAAAGACTGTGTAGACCGAGAGAAACGCGATCCTCATACCGAAATCCTCCATGATTGGGAGAAGCACCACAGAGAACAGGGCACCCCCAAGACCCCACGACGTAACTGGCCAATATGAGTGCGGGAAGTTTGCGTCGCTCACATTGAAGTCTTCGCCGATGGCTTCGTGGGCTGTGGTAATGATTGTTCCGTTCATCATCGATATGAAGGTCGCGAAGAGGCCCAGGCTTACCACGAACCATTTCTTCTTGAGAGACCAATTGTACGGATTATCAGGATCGTTGGGTCCTGACCATTGTACGACAACTGGTTGGTCTTAGTGACACAGCATCTATTAGCACATGTGCCATGTCTGGCGATGTTTCTCACTCGATCTACTGCGTACCTGACGAGGTCTCATTGGCCTGTGTTCTGGCCGGAGCCGTGGGACTTGTCTCGGCGAACATAGTGTCGCAGAATTGAGCTGCCAAGTGAAACCTTTTTGCGATAACTCTTGGCTCGGGATCAGACAGCTTCTGTTTGATGTTGCCAAGTCGAGTTGAAACAGCCAAGACATGTGGCCAAGAGATGGAAGGCCAAGAGGTCGAAAATCACTGGGGAGCTCTCATGACTTCATTCTCGCCAACATGAACCGGAGATCCACCTGGAAATTTTCTCTCTAATTCTAGACCCATATAACGAACCCATTACTTCATATTAACCATGTTCAGCCAATGGTCGCCCCTCGGTAATAGCTTGCTTACTGGGGCGCTAGTCCAGGAATGTGCCAAAGAAGCCGAGTGTGGGGTAGAACCGGTCACTTTGGACAAATTCGGGACAGCGCGATGAAATACTGTAATAGGCTATGGACTAAACCCAGCTCTAAGCTGAGCTGAGCTAATTTTGATGGTGACACCATGGGATTGTTAAAATCCGGTTCTTTTGCTAAACACATTGACCTTGGATCTTGTCAACATTAAGATAAGTGGAGTCGCGTGCCCCCTGAATCGTAAACCACCATGTACTGTCCCAAAGGCGTCTTGACAACTCGAATCTGTCAACCAACACTGACTCTCAGACTATAACGCCGCAATGGTTCAGCAAGAACGGGAACAAGGTGCACCAAGACTTAAGCCTAGATGTACAACTCAGTAATAATAATCATGTTGCGGCGCAGAGACGAGAAGTAGCCCTCCCATCAGTTGATATACGCGCCTGGGAAAATCTTGTTGGGGGTTCATGGTATTGCGAAAACCAGAAACGGTGTACACATGTCCCTGCGGCTGGGCAAATCCGTGAGCTTCGTGCAACTGGCAATTCCAGGCATCACCAATCAGGCCTACCCGTCTTCCTTCGACAAATACCTGTTCTGCCCGGCGTGCACACGATCAGTTTTGGAGGCCGGACCAAAGCAGAAATGCTCGGCGGTGCCTGCAGTGATACGAACCCTGATAGAGCCATATCAGCGAATTAAAGCCTTCGAGATGTAGCAGAGATTGAGCTCATGCGTGTCAGACTGGATATAACAGGGTAATTGAAGAATAAATATGATCTGGTGGGACGTCATTTCCTCCCACCCGTCTAACCTCTCAATTATGTCCGAGCAGGCACAGACAATTGATGAATTACTTCGATCGTCCTCAACTTGACACAAGACCATTTACGGCCCATTGACATAGGTTTATAGACGATTCCAAGGGCAAGAACCAACTTAGGGCCTCTTACGACCTAATGGAAACACCCGAATCGATGCACAGCGCCAATAATCTCATGTTCTACCTGCGAGAAAGCCTGGCAGGCTCAGACATGCGGTAATAACAAAGGCAACACTACAAGTCAGTACAAGATGAGTATGCCATGCAAACTTTTACAGGATTTCCAAGCAAGGTGTCCTCGGCGATACAGACTGTTGGCCTCCACGAGAAACACAGATGAAAAGCGAAAATGCTGTCAACGGCTGGGGGTTCTACTCGCCTGCTTTCGAGTGTCCCCAAGGCTAAAAGCCAGCGTGCAGTGCGACCGGTTCTAGGACGAGAGATTTCAACTTCCAGTTCTCGATACTGGACGACGAAACTGTAAAGGGATGCTGTCCATCGTAAGATCAACCCTTGAATACGAAAACAATGGCAGGACTGACGAGAGCAGTGGGTATACGTGCAATCAGCCCGGAGGACCACAAACCTGTATGAGTATCGAATCGAGACTCTCTACAGGTCGCTTCGTGTTCTACAGGAAAGAGTCTTCTCAGTTGGCTAGTTACCGTGCCGACAACGATCATACAGGATACAAGCACTGTGACTATGGAAAAAGTGACACTCTATGCGCCCATGTTCCAGCTGAACTGGAGAGAAAAGGATCTATCCTTATCAACTGCGGGATCATCAAACGTGCAATCTACACCAACCTCAATTTCCAGGTACTCTGCCTATACTCGTTCGAGAGGAGGTTTATACACTGGAGGCTAGGCCCGTATTGGAGTAGGGGTGGAGTTGCTGGTCTTGCAATCATAGGAGCAGCCTTTTACCTCTGGCGAAGAAGTCAAAGAGTTACGCCGACACTGGAGCTGGAGGAGACGGATCAAAAGCCAGCCGGAGGTGCTGTAGCATCGCGAACTCCCGGTCCGTCTCAGTATCACACTGCCAAACTTGAGGGGTCGAATACTAGGTTCGAGATGCAGCTACCGACAGGCAGAAGAGGGGGGATGACTGAATTGGCGAGATTCACGTTTGATTGAAACGAAGATTATACGACGTATATGACTGACAAGCAAGTCTAGCAGGTCCTGAAACTTGGGCGTTCGATAAGTATATGATAAATGATTCTATAATAATAACATGATCTTTCTTCTTGACTTCTAAGTGAAATCCTGCGATAGCAAGCTCTCGGCCGTAGCAACAACTTCTAATAACACATCATCTTCTCTACTTTACTCATTGTTTGTGGCAGGAACCAAGACCAGGTGCTATAGTTCTTGTGGACTGTGGAACTAAGTGCTGCATGGTAGTATCACATACTTCCAAAGGCATACACCCCCACCGTTCTGCCATCCTCGCTAGGTGAGGTCCCAATGATCGGCACCACTCAAACCTTGGCTTTCGGATCCATGTTCGCTGCCGCATCTGCACAAGACTCTCCCACACCCGAGACCAACTGCCCGTTAGCAGTGTAGCAGTACACATCCTTATAGGTCCCCTCCAGTCCCGCCGGCGGGGTTTCGAGGATCTGATGATAAATTGTGACTTCACCGACGGCCATCTTGGGATCCGCGAACGACTCGTTGAAGTAAACGGTGTTACGCTGGCACTTTTTGTTGTTAAGAAGCTGCGGGATGTTCATCAGCGAATGGAACGTGTGGGCGGTGTAAGGCGACCTGTTGGTAAGCTTAAACAGAATGTCGAAAGCTTCAGCGTAGACGCCCGGCCCGGAAACGGTGTTTGGTAGAAGAAATGGCTTGACCTCTGTGCTGTAGAAGCCGTTGGGGAGAGCCTTTACCGCTGACACATCAGGCGCAAAAGTCGCAGGGAAGATGGTCGTGCCCTCGAAAGGAGACACAGTTGAGGCGATACTGGGCACGATCGCCTGGAGCGGCTTTCCGTTGGTGCCACCGATGTAGTAGTTGACAGGGGCGCCGATGGGGGTCTTTCCGTCCTTGGTAACGTCTACGTACGGCACGATAAGAGAGCCTTGCATGAGGGAGGCAATCTGCAGTGGGACGAGGTTCAAGGCAGTCATGCGGATATCGTTGTCGTAGCCGGATTGAACGATCATTGGGTGCTTGCCGGCTGGGAAAGACGGCAAGATGCTGGCGGGGATGTTGAGAGGGTCATATCCCGTGATGGATTTAACAAGACTCTTGCTGATGGGGACCAGGCAGTAGGCTGCAACTTGTTGTCAGTAGAGTACTATGATACTAAGCATGTTGAGTTTAGTACTCACTCGTGTTGGTGGACATAGTCCTGTTCGCTGGATTGTACCTTGCAAGGGTATTTGGGCCATCCTGGGCGCTCCCGAGGGAGACCATAACGCTCAATGCAGCAGAGATATATGAGAACTTCATTGTTGGTGGTTTAGTCGAGCTTGTTAGCTTTGCTACTTGGGCAATACAATGCGGCGCAGCGACTTATTTAACTTCCCCGAGTTCTCATGATATTGATAAGCTAATGCTCAAATCACAATGCATAACACGGCTGGTAGAATTGGGACTGTCTCACATTAACAACGCTGAACCCATATTTCCTGGTGCATAATCTTGCTTCCAGCTCTCTAATGACGATCTACACTAGGATCGAGATTGGAAGCTCCGCGTTTACGCCACCGCGACAGCGTCCGGGCCAACCAGAGAGCACAGCAACGCCTCCTTGCACCCGAGCTGAATGCTTGTCTGAGAAACCAAGTCCCATGATTTGCACTTCTTTCACCGGTTGTTCTGTACCACGAGCCAAACCTAGCAGAGAAACCTAAGAGGCTGGCATTTTCTGTTTTGGTGAGACATATGATTGCTAGATATTTGAGATCCCGGCGAAATGTGTGCAAAAGGTTGGGCATGCCTAGCTATGTCAATTCATGTGGCTCGAATGTATAGATCGAGCCGATCAGGGCATAATAGTACGAGCGCGGAGATCTCCATCGCCGAGAGCTAAAAGATAGAGCACGGAGAGACCGACATCCGTGCAGAAAATTCCACCTTAGCGTGCGTCCGTCCATGCGCCGAGCTCGAACGATGCGGGCCATACAGATTAGGGCCCAAAAACAAATCTCGTCATAGCATACAAGCAAGCAACAGTGGTATGACAGCAAAGCGGAGATGACCGTGGGGCGAAGTGCCCATCTTGAGTGTAATTCCATCATCCTGCATTGTCTAATACACCCGTTGCTGAATCATTTAATTATAGAGTTTAGGGCCCTCAGCTGCCAGGGTAACATAGAATAGCTTGGTCTGTCCAGTGATAATCATCCTTCCCTTCCCAGCAAACTGGAAGTTAGCAGCGACAGTTCCGGTGTAGATCTTGCCAATTAGTTTACCAGACGTGTTCCAGACGTGGACGCCATCACCGCAGCCGGCATACACGCGGCCCTTGGAATCGGTATGGACACCTAAAGAGATCATTACCCATGCTGCTACGGGTTACGATGAGCGAATTACCGTCAGGAACGAACGAGGCGACGTAGGCAAAGGTTTTGCGGTTCTCTAAGGTGCCGTCCTTGTTCACGTCGAAGGAGTAGACGGAGGCAGGAGAAGAGAGGTTACGGCCGTAGAAGCCGAGAGCAATCCCAGTGTCGGTGACATAAACGCGTTTGCCATCGGGAGCAAAGCCAATGCCTGGACTTGATGAGCATCTTGACGTATCAACTTAGGGGACACATACCGTTGGGAAGGGTGAAGTCGTCAGCGACAACAGTGACAGCGCCGGTGTCAAAGTTGTATCTGTAGACCTGGTTTCGCAGACCAGGAACAGGGCGGAAATCCTGAAGGTATCCGTAGAGAGTATCGGTAAAGTACAAGTCACCGTTTCTGGGGTTAATGCCAACGTCATTCAAGGAGTTGAATTGGCGACCGAAGTAGTTGTTCAGGAGAACTGGCCAATGTTAGCTAAGGCCACCAGCAATGGCATTTGTTCCAAGTTGACTGCCTAGTGAGTCTTACCAGTGGTGTTGTAGGGTGGCAGAGGGTTCATGCGGAAAAGTGATGAGGGAACTTCATCACCTTGGCCTTCACCCGCGTAAATGATGTCTCCCTTGTAGTAGGTCCCGCCTAAGTTTAAAAGTCAGCACTGCCTTATCTTATCCAATGATATCCCTGGGAACGCACCATTAGGATTGATGACCTGAGGGTTAGAGTCAACGACCGTGATCTTCACCTCATCCTTGCTACCCCCGCGAACAGCATCTGCCTCCCGGAGGGAAATCTTCTGGATAATGGAGGACTTGTTCAGACCTGTTCCAGCGGCAGGAGCACCAGCGTTTTGGACAAAGAAGACCTCATCGGTAGGAGGATACCATACGACAGCTTCGTGGAAGATGGGGTCTGTGTCCGACGTCGCGATGAGAGTCAAAGAGGGATCCTTTCCAATAACGTCGTAGAACTCTTCATCGTAGACATGGAAGGGCTTCTCCAGAAGAGAATCTTCAGTCACTCCGGGCCATGTAAAGACCTGATGTCAAAGTCAGCGGGAACCGAGTGTAGTGAGGCTGTAGCGGAACAAACCAATGAGTCGTTAGCAACAGAAGGAGGTGGCACATTCTTCAAAACGTTGAACGACTTTTGGTCAATGACCTGAGCGGTAGCAGGAAGTTTGGCAGCTGCCACGCCCCAAGCAATGGTGAGCGCTTCAATAGCCAGCACAGCAAGAGTAGAAGGCATGACGAATGAGCTGATGGCGTGTGGGAGGACTGGAGCTGAGCTACAGGTAAGTTCACGGGTGGTACTCAATAAGTAAGTGAAGAGTCCAGTTCGGTTCACCCAAAGATGACCATATCCGCTCTATCTAGCAGAACCAAGGACTGCAAGCAACTACATGGGCAAACGAGGGATTAACAATCGAGTCTATATTGTGAGGGGCAGGGATCTGCCGGGGTTTGTTCCAAGCTTGTGCAAGGCCCGCAGACTTAAGCATAAGCTAGTGGGGGACTGACTTACCCGGATCAATCACTGGTCTTGGGCAGTCAACGTCGGGCAGGATTGTTGCAGATTGCGGGGAAACCAGAGGCAGTAGAGCTCGGGAGAACTATGTAGCCCTGCACAAACACCTGATGCACATGTCCTTCCCTTGGGCATGCAATGGATAACTTACCATGTATCGAAGTTCGAGGCCGACACGGGGATCTCGAGAGGTTCCATCTGGCGGCACAGTTGTTCCCGATCGTGCACTGGCCAGTCGGTTGTTTTATACTCGCGGCTGCATATTGTTATGCATACCCAGCGTCGGCTCAGGATGGTCTTGATCGTGATTTTCGTCAATTCTCTCTGGCTGCATCTTCCTGTTATCATACTAGTTTACGGCATCGGCTCTCCAAACCCGGAGCCTTTCCAGAAACCATTCGAGGTCTTTGAAAAGATCCAGCTCAGCGTTTTCTTCGTTCAAGAGCTCATTATTTCGGGGCTGTACGTGTAGGAGACTACTAAGCGTCTACGACTTGAGAAGAGTGTCGGCAATACCAAGACCAAGATGTACTGAACCACCGGACAGTGTTAAACATTGTTGTCATAATACTCGACGTTTCCATTATTGCCCTCGAATTTGCAAATGTATTCGATATCCAGACTGCTTTGAAATCACTCGGCCATGGTATGGGGTCTACCTCGGCCGAATTCTTGTAATCGCCTGTCCCATAATCGCAACCAATGTAGCAACTCTGCCTACTATCTTCATCAAAACCCAGTGTGAAAAGGATCGGTAGCCACTTTGCTCATGTCCGCAGAATCCCAAAGCAGTTGCATCCTGCCCCCCCAGTAGAGTTAATTTGGCCATCTGGCCCTCTCCGTGTATGTTCTTACCCTGTGACTGCTGCGCAAGCCTGTTACTACTGTTCCCAAGCGACACCAAACACCACCAATCCTGCAACAGCTCGCTCGACTGACGTATGCCATCAAGCCTTGGGCCAGAACTCCCCAACGAAATCCTCCACGTCTTTCCAAAGGGTATCTGGCTCTTCAAGGGCAGCAAAGTGGCCACCCTGGTCGTGCATTCGATACCAGCTGACTTGTTCCGTCTCTTTGATCCACCTCTCAGGAGCAGTGACAAGCTCCTTCTTGAAAGCCGAGTAGCCCAGGGGCACCTTGAGGGTCTTCCAGGCATTCATCATAAGCTCGTGGTCCTCCAGAACAGTGCGGTGGAGGTAGATGGATGTTGGGTAGCATCCAGAGAACCACCACAAGGAAATGTTGGTCAAGATCAGGTCGTCATCCGGTGTTTTGTCGGACCACTTGATCATCTTGTCCCCAATCCAGGCTAGTAGTGCAATTGGATTGCTTGCAAAGAGGTAACCTGCCGTAGCTGGCTTGGTGCCATCGAGCTGGATAAAGGCCGTTTCCTTCTTACCGAACTCGGCCATTTTGGCAAAGGCCGCTGCTTCATCAGCAGTGTACCTCCCAGCTCTCATACCAGCCTCGACATCTTCCCCAGCGGGAGGCGGGACGTTCAAGATGTTCATGTGGACAAGCTTGCAGGCTGGATCGAGGTTGGCAACGACGGGCGCCGTCCAGCCGCCAAGGTCACCACCCTGCGTGACGTATCCTGTCTTGTCGAAGCCCAGGACATGCATCATCTTGGACATGAGGCGCGCATTGTCCAAGTGTGAGAATTCCCTGTCGAGGGGTGGTGCATCCGAGATTGGGAAGCCAATGTGGTGAGGCACAATGATGTGATAAGGAAGTGATTCAGAATCGTATTGAGACTGAAGTTTCTGAAGAATGGGAAGATACTCTACCACAGACCCTGGCCAGCCATGGAGGAACAGGATGGGGACAGCGGATGGGTTCTTGGAGAACAGGGCAAAGCAGTTGATCTTGTAAGCTGTGGAGTCGTCATCGGCAACGGTGATGTTGAACTGCGGGATAGAGTTGAGAGCAGACTCCCATTTTTTCCAGTCGTATTCGTTGGTCCAATAATCGATCAACTTCACAAGTGTATCGCGTGGGAGGCCAAAAGCGCCATCTTCACGAGTATTCCAAACATTTGGTTCTGGAATTGGGGATAACTTGAGGAGTGTCTTCAGTCTCTGAATTTGATCATCAGAAATGGAAATGGTGGAGGTGGTGAAAGTTGCTGATGCAGGGACAGCGTGGGGAGGCGTACCGAAAGAGTTGGAGCTCATCTTCAATTATGCTTCGAGGTTATTTGTGATTGGAAAGACGGGAGTGCAGGGCATACCAAAATCGCCAATTTGATACTAACATCGGCGTTTTATGTATCTCCCCAACCCGGGATGCCTACTGCTGCTGCCTCGAGATGCCTGCAGCGACTCAACGAGAAGGATCGTCCTAGTTCCAGAAGCTTCGAGAAGCCACTAACTGCATCGAATTCAAGGCGTCACTAGTCATCTCAGCTGCATTGACTGAACTGGTACCGCAACAGAATCACCTTGTTTTAACTCTTATCAACAGGCAGAATGCTATTTGTGGACTGTTTACTGATCACCATTCTATTCTTATCCCAATACCATCGTTTACCAATTCGGTTCGTCCTCGCCGCAGATATACACAGGTGTCAAAACAAACATAACAATTAGGACAACGGTGGTCCCGATATGTGCATGTTACTTTTGGTCCGTCTTCCTCGAGCTAGTGAAGATACTCAATGTTAGTTCATGCGTGATGTTTTTGAGTGAAGTTGAGTGTCACAAGCGCTTCGCTGACATATCAATGGTGAAGATGAAATGTGATGGTCATGTTTGTCTCAAATATCCACAGCAGACAATACTTACTGTAAGAAAATAGTTAGTTAGCGCACTCCATTCATCGGAGACCAACCCACTAATTCCATGCAGATCGTGGGCTTGCGAGTCGCTACGATAGCTCGCGTAATCCTCTGCTTATTGGATTCTTTCACTCTAGTATGCTGACTGCATGGTTGTTTTGGGCAATATCAGCCGCTGACCTGGCAGTCTCAAAAGACTCCAGCATTTTCGAGGCCGGTGACTGTCCTAGAATACCGAGTTTGACGTCATAGTCTGACCAGGTCTCAATGGACGGGACAGCCCCGGAACACATCTAACCGCTGGGGGTTCAAATACGGTATTCTTATAAAGTCACGCACTTGGCAATTACATATTGCTCGACATATTCTCCCATAAGCTTGGCTCCTTCTATTACCATTGATTCGAGTCAACAATCCAGCTGTTTCGTAGATTATGTCTCACTCCAACGGCAACCGCTTGCTGCCCTCACTTGTCGATGATATCGCTGCGACTGATCCCAACCGGGTCTTTTACTCAATTACGAAGACGCAAGACCCCGAAGACGGTTTTCAAGACATCACCGCGGCAGAAGTGGCCAGGGGCGTAAATCGCTGTGCTTGGCATATCGAAAAGCACCTCGGTCGCGGCGAATCCTTCCCAACGCTCGCATTCATCGGCCCTCAGGATCCAATCTACGCCATCCTCGTTCTCGCTGGCATCAAGACGGGATACAAACTTCTACTTTTGTCCCCGCGAAATACACCCGAAGCGAGCTTGTCGCTTCTAGACAAGACAGACTGCAGCACTATTCTACTCCCTCCTGTCTTTCCCTTGCCTGTTGTTGGAGAGCTCGTGCAGAAAAACAGGATGAATATCCTTGAAGTTCCGGCTTTGCAATATTGGCTTGAAGACGTGCCTGTAGAGCCTTATCCTTACGACAAAAGGTTTGAAGAAGCAAAGTCAGACCCTTTCGTCGTCTTGCAAACGTCGGGCTCGACAGGCATGCCAAAGCCGATTGCCATAACCCACGGTACATTTGCAGTGATAGATGCACTTCTGGAGGTACCACAGTTGGGTTATCCTTCCATGATTGCTGGACATCGGCTGTATCTGGCGTTTCCCGTCTGCCACGCAGCTGGTCTCACAAATCTGCTTCCGGGATGCATCTACGCAAACTTCATTGTCGTATTTGGACCCTTCCCACCCACATCCGCCATCATCAACAGCGTTCACGTACATGGCAACGTGCAACAGAGTGCCATTGCTCCAATGATGCTCACAGATATTAGCAAGAACCCGGAATATCTGGAGAACCTTAGTCAACTTGACCTGATCGCGTATGGAGGCGGACCACTTCCAACAGCAGTAGGCAACGCCATTAGTTCAAAAACAAAACTATTCAACTGCATGGGAACAACAGAATGTGGAGCTCTTCCTTCTCAACTCTGTGATCCAGAGGACTGGGACTACTTGAACTTCAGTCCTGTTCTTGGTTCTGAGTTTCGCCACGTTGCGGACGGTCTGTACGAGCATTTTATCGTACGCGATTCGAAGATTGCTCGATACCAGGCCATCTTCGAAACATTCCCCGATATGGACGAGTGGCCAATGAGAGACCTTTACTCCAAGCATCCAACCAAAAAAGACCATTGGCTGTACAGAGGTCGTGCAGACGATATAATTGTGTTTTCGACGGCTCAGAAGCTCAACCCTATCCTAGTGGAAGAGATCATCACTGAGAATCCTGACGTTAGCGCAGCACTCGTATTTGGTACCGGCCGATCGCAGTCCAGCCTACTGGTAGAGGCAGTCACTCCGCCTGCGGATGCTATAGAGCGTGAAAAGCTGTTGGATGGTATTTGGGAGTCCGTGGAGGCTGCAAATAACTCTATCTCGGCTAGAGAGTTGAAACTTCGTCGTGATATGATTATTTTCACGTCAGTTGAGAAACCAATGTTAAGAGCTGGAAAAGGAACTGTGCAGCGCAAGTTGACCATGGATGCATATTCGTCAGAGATTGATGCTTTGTATGGATCTCATGGCAACTCAACATCGGGGCCATATCCAGAATATGTCAACGGGTAGGATTTAAGTCGGTAATGACTTATCATAAGATGTAATTTGGGCTTCTCCCTACAGGACTACTACTATACGGAGCAAAGTTTGGTTCAGCTACCCAGGCTCACCGACATCCCTGTCACTTCTCAACCTAGCTCGCATGGATCAGTTTTCGGTCTCTTGGCCCATGCTCTTCAATAGTTTGGTGTGGCTTTATACTTTCGACTTCTGTTCCCGGGCTTCTTGATATCTATCCATCTTCCGAGATGCGTTTCCGGTGAATTATATTATACTATTAGTTCGGGCTGTGTCATCTTCTGATGCCGTTACGATGCTAACAAGCACTCTAACAAATATGCATTAGCATTTATATCATAATCCGCTGGTTGTCTCACCTAAGCTTGATCATAGAGATCGTTCCTAATCAAAACTAGCTCATAGCTTCACTGTCTTGATTTATGCTTATGTCAGAACTCGACCGCAAGAGGTTAGCAGTGGTATATAACTAAGTTTGGGATATGATCTTTGTAGACTGCATACTCTAAGCATGCTTGCATATTGACATACTTGGGAATATGTATCTGCAAGAATACTAAGGTCAAGAAATTTGTTGTTGAATGCTGGGAGTCTTTTGCTGAACATTTGCTCTGGGGACACAAAACATATCAATGGCTAATAGAACTGCTTCCCTGGTCAACATTCTTTATCAATGTTAATGAAAACTAATATTCTACGACAGCCTTGAAAGATCTTGGGCCTTGCTGTCGTTTCATACTTATGATTCCTTGATGTCGGTAGTTAGGCCAGTAGCTTTGATGACATTGGACAAGAGGTTGTTCTTTGACTTGGCAACTTAAGTTCTAGCGCTGACATGGTCTCATGGTTTCTCGCGGAATTTGTAGACACTATCGAGATGTCAGCGATGAGAGGGGCGAGCAGGTTAGCTGTTCGACAATTCTTATCAGCTTCCATGGCCGAAGCGTACCGCATCCTCGGATACAAGACACATCACGCACTTGCAAATGTCTGGGAAGTCCCATGGGCACAGATTGAGCAAGCAGCCGAAGCCACCTAGCCGCATCTCGCTCAACTCCCAGAGTACACCTACAAGCACGAAGACGCGACCGTGGCACCTCGACCACCATTCAAGAGAGAAGATTGGCAGAAGATCTGGGGAGACTACGACATTGCCACCGACGTAGCATCTACTTTCTCACTGGAGCTCATCGAAGCATACCCTGATGCAAAGGTCGTTGTCGTCCAAAGAAAGTACGAAACCTAGTGGCCGTCCTTTCAATCAATCAGAGCTACTGGAAAGCCTTTACTATATGAGTTGGCTACGGAATTTTATTGTATGGAGCATAATGCGCTTACGTGCACCCCATGCAATGCGCAAGGTCCATGCCGGATTCTTCGCGGCGGATGAATACTCCCTAGAATCCATCGACCGCGTGCCAGGGGTTCATACGAGGAGTATTACCGAAAGGTTCGCGAGGCAGTTCCCATCGAGAGTGGACGAAGGTTGGAGTACACGCTGGGGAGTGGATGGGAGCCTCTTTGCGAGTTTTTCAGCAAGAAGGTACCTGATGTTGAGTTTCCTAGAGTCAATGATCGAGAAAGCCACAGTAAGGAGATACGACAGCAGAGAGCTGAACTGGCGAAGCGTTTACTGCTTAAAGCTGGGCCGTTCATTGCTGCGGCGATTGCTGCTGTGGTTGTTAACAGACGATGGTAATGTGGTGGACCGCAGGATTTGTTATTGATCGAATTAACTTCAAAAATAATAGTCTAAGTCTGCTCTGTCGATTTCTCACGGCAGTTTATGACATGGCTTCAATGCACATAGAATATCACTCAGATAAATAGTCAAGAATGATTTCATGTATTAACAAGACGAAAGTTCATCTGAGTATTATCATTATTCTGACACCAGCATTGCGATAACCATAATCTCTGCCTACAGCTTTGACCACAGGTCGGAAACACGGCTAGGCCCGTTTCGCTTTCGGAGAGTGATAGCAGTGCTATTTCTCGTCACGTTCTGGATAGTGCATCCCTCAGTCTGGTACACCTGAGCATACCTACCCGTCAAGACAGCCACCAGCCATTGAATGGCTGGAGGAGCACCAGATACAAACTCCAGAGAGTGTGATCCGACAGAGTTCCTCTGGTACAAGATGTTTGCACCCACGGCGCAGTATCTGGCGATCAGTTTGTCTGTGTTCTCGATAGGGCTGAGCTCATCCTTGACGGACTGATAGGCGAAAATAGGCCACTGGGGAACACCGTGGTATCCCATTATGCCATCGCGATTGATAGCAGCCATAACCTTGGGGGCACGGACGATATCCAGGCCATCCTTGAAGAAATCAAAGATGTTGACTCCTTGAAAAGCAACTTCGGCCTGAGCAAAGGTGAGATTCTCTGCAACAAAGAAGCCAGTCTTGTTGTTGGGACCCTTGGTCTGGAGCTGGGAAACCAAATATTCGCGCGCCTCGGGATACTGGCTCGTGAGACCGAGGAAACCACTTGGAACAAGACCCGCGGAGTCATGGCCTGAGACGGCCTCCAGGACAGCGGTAATGTTGGGTGTTATCCCTCCAAGTGCGGCTCCGAGAATGGTTTCTTGGAGATCTGGGGCATACTGCACAGCGAGCTCCGAAGCCCATTCACTGGCCAAAGCGCCGCCAGAGTAGCCCCAAAGCGCAACACGGGGAGCAATTGTGTTGAGACCGAGACCGAGTGAAAGCACGGCACGGATGGAATCGAGAGTTGCGTGTCCCGACAGGACACCAGCAGTGAATGAGGCCAAGGGACCCTCGTAGTCAGGCACATTCAAGAAGAGGCCAAGGCCCAGAGCAGAGCTGAACAATTCAATGCCACTAACACCGCCAGCAGAATACGAAGAGTAGCTGGGACCAGCATCGACATCTGCGGAGTCGTAGGGCACTTGGTAGGAGAGGAGCGCACTCTGGTTGAAAACGCGCGCAGCAGTGCTGTTCAGCCCGAGCTTGGGGATAAACAGAGTGGTAACAGCCCAGGTCGGCTTATAATGGCTATCAGTCGTACGATAGAGAACGTTATACGTAGCAGAGCTGTTGCCGACGATTTGTGTCAGGTTTCCAGGCGCAGGTCGCACGCGCAGGACGGTACCGGGCTCTGTAGTCTCCCAGTCATCATCTGGTGCAGAGTACCACGGATCTTGACTGGGGGGGAGAGGCTCAGAGGAAGCAGCCCTTTTGTCAATGCGAGAGGGTTGGAAGGCGGCTGTAAGGCCCAGCCAAAGACTCAAGAGAGCCAGCATACGATGGAAAGCCATTGGTGATAAGATAGTGAGGCAACTGAAGCATGTACGGACCTACAGAAAACACAACAAAAAGACGGATTCTTTGTCTTTTTTTAACAAGATTACCTAGACTTGGATTGCGCAGCAGAAGTAACCTAATGACGACAGCGCATGATGCATGGAGCCGAAGGATCCGTCCGTGAACCTTGCAAGCCTCAACTCTGCCACGATAAATATGGACATTTCCAAGCTTCGAGCCAAGTCAGCAACAGGGGACCAATCACGGTGGAGGGATGGAAATAGATTACCGTGGGTTTGACGAAGCACGCAGTTTGTGTATTAACTAAACAGAGATGCCGGGTGTCCCAGATGACTTCAGCCTTGCCTTGCTGGGCGGAGTCTGCTGGAGCGTGCGGTATAAATACAGTCAGGTTGAACGGGGCCAATGGTTGATGTCCGTGTCCGAATCAATTGTAGTAAGTATGTTCCCCGGTGTTTTTACCTATGCGGTGACATCGCTCGTTCAGCGGAGATTACGATGTGACAATTAGATGGCGCCCGGTTTCGGCTCGGATCAATGGGTGCCGTGTGCGTATACGCTGGAAACCTTATTGAGTATCGCTGGAGCACAAAGTAATAGAGCCAGCTTTTGCCCGGATTGGGACGTTTCTTCGTCGTGTTGAGTTATTCTCCAGACTGATCAGGATGACGCCTCGGTGATGACGAATGGATATCGCGTGGTCAATGACTAACCATTTGGGGAGAACAACAAGGGTAATCACAGAGCTTATTGGTCGTTATGCCTATGGCTGCGTGGTGCCACTGCTACTGATGCTGTTCAGAAGCCATTTGTATATGCGATGAACATGGACTAACATGCGACATAAAAAGGTTGCTGAAGACATATAACTGGGCTTCAGAAGTTTTGAGCTGATTTTCAAATTCTCGTCCATTGTCATGATGAATCTGAAAATATCTACCCTGGAGCTTAATCCCGGTTTCAAATCGTCGTGCTCATATGTAATATCTCTGTCATAAGTGTTCTCAGAATCATTCTTAACAAAATTCGGAGTCATGAAGCCCCAAGCCATGATAGCTTTTTATGCTCGCGGGGCTAGTGTGCACTTGATCTCCCACTTCATTATCACCATACTCAATCGAGAGCTCTGATCACTTCTCGAAGTGCCAATCCAGATATAGCTTAGTGACATTCTATCATACAGTATAGTACACCAAAAGACTTCTTTCCAGTAGCTTCCCTTCCTCCTCGCGCCATCCTGCTAGAGCCGCTGCTATCTCACTCCTCATACACCGTATCGAAACTCGCGGAACTTCTTCTGGTAGTAATACGTAGCAAGTCCACCAATAGCGCCAAGAACAATCGGAACAGGCGCTCTGCCTCCAGTCTTGATGATTCTGGGGACAGCGGAACCAGTCAGGAGGACACTGTTCGCCAACGCAAGCTCAGAGCCGTAGTCCTTATTGTTCTTGAGAAGATAGCCTAATACGTCTTGTCAATCGCAGGAACCTAGGCTATGAGCATGCAACTTACCAGCATATGCGTATGACACGCCGAGACCGAGACCAGCCACGAGAGAGGGCGCCGAGCGGGTGCGCATGTACCCAGCAGTACCGCCAGCGGCCACTATGGAGTGAAGAACGGTCAATTGGCGGAAAAACAACACTGGAATAGTGCGAGTGACTTACAAAGACCAGCGAGAGTGAAAGAAGGATGCTCAGCCATGTTTGCGGTGCCTATGACTAAAGAATGGTACACACGTAACTAAACTTTGAAGTTATGGCGTGACGAGATCTCGTCGGCATCATCGGGACAAGGTGGTCCGACGTGCGGAATTTGCTGACAAATGATTTAATTGCGGAAAAACATTGGGCCATCGCTTATCAGATAAGCACGCTTACAATTATCAGGAAAAACACCATCGCGATTGAGCAACTACTTCATTTTCCATCGACGCGAAATGAGACACAAGACTTCGAACGGTCTGGAAACACGGAGGCGTACCTACGATATTCCTTCATTTACCGACCCTATGTTTCCAGTAACGGGTTCTTACAGTGCACTTTTATTGCATCTACCTGAATAAATGAGATAGTTGATGATGAGGCTATCACTTCCAGAATTGATGAGCCCCATCATGAATAGGGCAAGCTTGTTCCTTAGTAGTGTTTTGGCTATGCTATCGTGCGAGTGATTGTGAGCTTGCCACCAGGCAGTGCCCCGTGGGCCTTCAGCGTTGACATTCGCTCCAAAATTTATCAGGTAATTGACAAGATCCTCTAAGCCATGTATCGCAGCGAGTATGAGCGGTGTTATCTCAATATCCCCGATCTCGACCTCTACGCCCTTCTCCCGAAGAGTTCTTGCCAGATATGTGATACAAGGCATCCCGATTTGTGAAGGTGGACGCCCCAGTATCTGGCTGCATATCGACAAAAGAAATTAAGATCGAAGTGCTTATTGAGTGTTTTGCCGCGTAGTAAGGGCCCAGAGGCCGTATAGCGGTAGATTACCAGTTGTTCTGCATCTTTCTCGCGTCCGGTTGCGAAGGCGTCAAATGAACAATAGGTTGCGCATGCAAAGGAAATGTCGCGATGGCCCAGCTCTTGCGCGTACGTTCCCGCTCACAGCCTATGTTCGTGACTGTGCCCGCATTAGTTGCAGGATCTCGATGATACATAAATTGGACTCGAGAAATTGGTGAATTGTATGGTGAAGGAACCGAACGCCACTTCCCTCGTCCACCAATACAAGCTCTTTGCACACATCGATCATGGCTTCAGTATTGTTCGGCTCCTTAACTTGTTAGTTCGAGGTTCTAGTCTTAATTGCAAGAGTAAATCTGCTGAATGAGCTGGGAGTTAAGCTGGGAATTAAGCTGGCAGTCAAGTTAGTTCTGCGCTGTTCAGTTTAGTAGGCATGATTAATACAAAGAAAACATAGGAACATACTTTTGTCCACTGCCTTACTGTGGACCATTGTTTAAGGGCCAGTCTTTCCATAGCGGGGTTCCGACAGCTTATATGAATGGTGATTAGATTGATTTGGAGTTAAGCTACGTGAGGACGGCCTCTTGGCCATGCTGATACCCACAGAAAACACCGTAGGGTATGCATGATGGGGGGCCTGTGACCAACCTCGATAAGTGACCTGATCTCTCTTCCCAACACAAGCCCTCAATGCCGTAATGCTGAGTCGTTATGAGAGGCCTAGGAACATTAGGAACCGACCGCATGCAAGTTACCGCCCAACAGTTCTTGGAGGCCCTGATTTCACTGGAGGATAGCTGACGCGGGGGGCCAACCACTGTACAGAATCACCAATGAAAGTTTGAGTCGAAATAAACAACAACCAGGACGACCCCTTTACCGTATCAGGGTTAGAAGAATCGCTCAGCGATGATGTTGCTATAAAGCTCCTTTGTTGACATTCTAACTTTTTTAACTTCAAGTAAAGGAGACCTCGTTTTGACTAGAAGTCGCAGCAAGCATGGCAAGCAAACTACTGGCTATTTCTTAATATATTTGTTGGCAGCTCCTTACAAAGGATAGTGGTAGACGACTGCTTCGTCTTCATGTGAATTTGATCTCCTTGCTACACTGGTTAAGGTGGCTTGCCCCCCCCCTTTTTCCCTGTTACTATACATCAAAGATCCCCTCCTGCCTGGCGATACATGCTTCGATTCATCTCTCTTCACTCTCATCATCTAGCAGACACCAACACCGCAACCATACCACACAGATGATCAAAGGAAGGTCCTTCATGGTGCATGTATCCAGGATTTCATACCGCATTAAGAAATGGAATGAGTTTGAGATGGAGAGGCCAGTGTGGTCGGACACCTCGAAAGGACCCCACGAGACGGACTTGTGTGAGGGTTGTAAGAATGGTCATTGTTCCCAGAGATGCTTTGAACAGATCGTATGGGTGTGAAACTGCATGCTTGACAGAGCACATGGGCGCAGTGGTCATGCAGTGAACTTACCATCGCTAAAAGTGAAGGAAGAAATACTATAGAATCGAAGGCAAAGGCTATTTATCTTGTTCTTGTACTTCCTCTTGGTGGCCTTGCCTAAATAATACGCTCAAAATTAATAGACTCACCATTTTTCGGGTAGTTAGCAAGATCACATTCTAGTTACAGCAAAAATAAAACATACAACAGCGGGGATTCGCTGGTCGTCACCGACCCAACTACTAATCCGCCGGTTAGTGGCTTGACTATGGGAGAGCGGACGGGATCCCGTATTTTCCACTACCTTTGGTCGTATGTGATGTAGGATACTGACTTCTAAGTATATATACCCTAGAATTAGTACCCATATCTTACAAAGTACGTCTAGTACCGGCTGACCTCCTCACCCGACCACAACTTGAAGCGCGGTTCTTTTCGTTAAATATCAGCTCGGACTTGTACTCTTAATATCGCCTCAGTTGTATGTTGTCATAACTTTGTTTTTCAACCGCTCTCAATTTCATATTTTCAGGACCGGCCCAGCTACATGGGTGATTGTCTTGTGTTGTGTTGGTTACAACGGGAGTGTAGAGTCCCAAGAAGACAACTCTATAGTAATAAATATTCCACGACTCATTGATACTCTTACCACGGGAGTTCCTGACCCTTATGCGTGACAAACTTGCCCAAAACCATCTCCCGATTAGCATCATCAATCACTTTGAGCATTGCTTCGACAGAGCCCCCAGCAGATGCCAACATGGCCAGAGGAAACCCCGACTCCATAGTAGCAAACTCGCTCACAAAGCCAGGATGAAGCGCAAAGCAACCAGCTCCTCATTCTGAAGATGAAGAGCACGTGTAAGCCAGTTCAAAGCAGCCTTGCTAGGCCCATATGCACCAGCGACTACTCCATGCTAGCTGATGCAGCCAACTGAAGACGAGACATTGACCACCTTGGATGCAGATGACTTCTGCAGTAGGGGCTAAGGCCTCTGAACAACCATGAGATGTCCAATTGTATATATCTAGAAGACAAATCGGAGGGCAGCTGCGGGAATCTCGGGTGCAGATAAGATTGGAAACTGGAAGCGGCGTTGATGAGTATGTCGACATGGTCGATTGCAAAGGCCTTGCGCATCTTCTCAGGGGATATTGCCGTGGAAACGTCCAGCTGAACAGTGGAGAGCGCACTAGCTTCGCCCTTTGGGGCGCTCTCGATAGCAGACTCAAGATTTAAGTGAGATTTGTCATTGCGGACAGTTACAATGACGGTGGTGGAGGGAGGGGCAAGGAGAGCCTTGACAAGGCCGAGGCCAATACCTCTGTTGCCGCCGGTGAAGACGTAAACGGTGTTTGTGTTGGAAGTCATGATGATCTTTGGATGTAATATGAAAGTTATTGACCTTTTCAGCGGAGAAGAATGAGAAAAAAGGGGAAGTTTTGCACGCCAAAGCACAAAGGCGGACTGCGTCGTATAAGTGATGAGGCGGGATTTAGAGCCTCACGCCAATCAAGTATGGTGTGGGATACAAGATCCATCATCTGACTTGCGTCCTTGGCAATGCGTGGGAGCCAACAAAGAGGCTGAACGCCTTAGAGATCTAGTGCCGGGTGAATCACCGGTAAGACATCATCCCTGTACTCACACGGAATTGTCGTCTAATAATCCAGCGCCACCGTACAATATTCTACAATTACCATCTGCACCGTGGCAATCCCTACTGAGAGGGTTTGCATACAGATTTGGACGACTCAGCACTCAGCTTCAATGGGGATACCTAGTGTTTGGAGTGTAGTGAAGTCTCCATAACCTCTAGAACTTGACATTTGACAGCGCGGCGTTTCAAGATGGCTTCGACAATCAGAATAGGAAAGCGTGCATCGCCAACCAGAGTCATCTAGTCAAAGTATCAAGACTAATCTCAATGAGGCTTCACTAACCTCCGATGTCAATAGACAAAGGGTGATTAATCACACGTGACGGAATCAAAGGACGGACAGATGTTCAGCGAGTTCGCAGCTGATGGGGTCGTCACATCTGCTGTCTACAGCTCTTTCCGGTCCGATGGAAATACTGATAATCGCTGATCCTTGACGAACTTGACGATGTATGAGGTACTTCTTGATACACTATTTGCGCTGTCTGATGTCCCAGTCAAGGGGGCTGATGCCCAGCGATACGAATTAGGACATCCCAGCGCCGAGGAATACCAGTCTAACTTTGCTGAAATACCTCAAATTTACCTAATAATGTGGGTAGGAATGAGTCAAAGTCGTCTCATTTGTAGAACTTCTCTGGTAAATTTCATACTCGAAACCTTATGTGAATCTTTGAGACCCGTGCGATGCAGCTACAGAAGTCAAAAATCTCAAATCCAAAATATCGCGTATTTCGAAACCATTTCATCACGACATCGCACAGGGCCAAGTTGGTGATATCTACTGGACTTGAAGCCCATCTATCCGTCTTCGTGTCTTTTCATCTGAAGATCTTACCAGCTGCGCCAGAGAGGCCGGAGTGGGAGGTACAAAAGGTAGACTACTTGTCAGGTGTGGTCGCGCCAGCCCCATCAACAATTTCTCACCAAAGTTTCGTGTGACAATTGTTCACATGCACGGCAGATATACTCTGGCAACGCGAAAAGCTTTTGCGCCTCAAAACGCCAGATCTTGTGAAGAAAGCTTGTGCAAACAAATCTCAGGTATAAAAAGGACAGGCTCGCGCTTGTCAAGTGCAAGTCTCAGGAATTTGGTTTTCGTTAGCCACCAACGCACAATTATCTTGTTTATCGGCATTCAGAGGTCCTTAGATATAGATTGTATCACAATTGACTGCTGTTAGTAAGTGCTCCTGTTATTTCAACTTGAGTACTGTTCGCAAGTTGTTGCACGCCCTTGTCCCGGAGTTGAGGCTCCGCGCGAGCGCCACATACCGACCACAGCACAGCCTTCGCCAGTATCCCAAGGGCCATACGGCAAAGAGTGCCTTTTACTTTTTCATTTTTTTTCATTGTTTGTTGTTTATGTTTGTCGAATATTGTTACTCGCATCCTCCCTCCTTTTCTATGAGCAGCAGTAAGAAAGGCGTGCTAACGACTAAAGTAGCCTGCACTTCAAGAGTACTGGGGGATTGGTGAGAACCGGAGGGAATCTTATGCTCTCAGGAGTATCACAAAAAGGCAGCAGTGTATGTCGAGTGATACAGTGTTGCGGAACAATGATGATACTGTCTTACCCTCGCACTTCTTGGCGCATTGCGTCTTGATGAATGCGAAGGAATTCAGTCTGAGTTCAAACGATCCGATTATGTTATTATGTTATAATACTCCGAAATTTGCAAGTGTTTTCTATCACACAAGGTGCAGTATTTGCCCGGGCTTATCAAAAGGTCAATGATGGTGCTCCAAAGTTGGGGTGAGTGGGTCTCAGCGTAAATGGCTTCTGCGTGCACATTTTCTTTTTTTCTCTCTTTCTTTGTCCATATTCAAAACAGTCATATTTGCATATTGATCATTAAATCTTGGTTCATACTTCCAGGTAAGCTCATTCATCGATTAGTAACATTAACAAGAATGTTGTACATCATATCTCTTATTCCCTGAGGAGCTTCCAGCGAAATATAAAGTCGATCTCCTGTTTTCGTACTGCAGGGAATACTGGTTACAAGAGGCATCTCGATACGCGTCGAAAGCGTACGATCCCGGAGTTGATGTAGAAAGAATTCTTCCCCATAAGAGCTGTAATAGTCGTTAATGCAGCCTGTTACCCACTGTGACCGCTGGCTTCCCTTATCGAGAAGATTGTAGATACCCATCCAAGGTTTCAGGGTACCAGATGTAGCGCTGTCAGGATGTGATTTCAAGCCACATACGATGAAGATCCGTGCGGATAGAAACTTTTTGGAAGTATCAGTGATTTGAAAGTCGAGAAAACCAGTGAAATGTTCATTGTTGTCTGTGATAAATGATTGGCGAAGAGGATCCCAAAGGTCTGCTGGTTTGGCTGCGAATGAATGAAGCTGAAAGCCTGTCGGGATATTAAATCGGACAGTGAGACTCATCGCTCGTAGACGTTTCAAAGTCAAGGAGCCAAAGGGGGTGACTCGCTTCCGGACAAAGACTTTGTATCGAGCGCCAGCCCAGATTCGCGAGTCGCGAGTTTCAAAGAGCTCTCCCGGACGAGTTCGGACATAGCCGTCTGCAGTCTTGGCAAGGATGATGCCGATTCTCGGCTCATCGCCATCGTCGTTTGGTATTATACACGCCAAGTTTAGAATGTACTCCATGTTCTTAGTCTCGGCCAGATATGTCTCCAATCTCAGGCCTTTATTTGTCATGGTGAACTCAAAGCCGTATCTCATGCTCGGCGCTCGGCAAAGATTGCGACAGTGTGCGAACTCAGCGGGAGACTGCGCCAGAATACCGCGAAAATCCTGAGAGGGTGCATCTGTTCCTTCTTGAGCCTTCCATGCGAACACAGAGAGGTCAGTTGTCTCCTTCACTATCTCCTCCTGGAGTCTGGCGAAAGCCTTTGTGCCTTCTCCGTACATCATTGGCATGTTGACATCGAAGATACCTAGTAGACAGTATGCTATGTCCTCAGTCCTTGTGGTCTTCCGGTTTGCTGCCCAGGACATCCGCTTCGCTACCGGTATACTCTCGAGGAGGGCGTTATTCTCCAATACTGCGAGGTCGATCCCTGTTATGTGTGATATTTGGCGCTGCAGTTTTGCTTTTGTCCCCCTAAATTGCCATTGGCAGTCATAGAACTCTAGGCTTTGCGAGGCAATCAGCTCTTGCAAGGTCCAACCTCTAGTGAACCATCGGCAGGACGGTAAGCCGTCAAGGGGATCGTTTCCGTCACCCTCCTGAGGTTTCAGGTCCTCGAGATGGGTGAAGCAAACTGTTGAGCACTTATACCAGAGGAACATGGAATTTATCGCCTCAGTTAGCTCTGCGCTGCTGCGCTTGTCGACACAGCAGGTGTCGACCCACGCATATGTGATCCCTCGCTGCTTTGCGAGTCGGCAGGTGTTCTCGATCTTAATATAGCCTCGCTTAGTCTTGGCTAGATCAGGTTGCATCATGTCCTCGAAAGTAACTTCATCTCCGCTCCATGTATGCGAGAGGATTGCATACGGAGTTGATGCCAGTTCCTTCGCATCGGCTCTTTCTAGCTTGATTGTGGCCGTGTTTATAAGCCACATGTTTGCACTTGCCGTATTGCAGAGCACCAGTGATCGAAACGAAGCTCTGACTTATGTTATCAGGGAATATTGAATAGTAATCCAGAGGAGAAATGTCGTTGATGGTAAGTTATCCACGCGATTACTTAGTGTCAGAAGCGGGGTTACGAAATCTGATTTGATGCAAGATGGTTGCGCTAATAAACGCAGCGGAAAACGATTGGCACAATCGCAAGGTAAAGCTGACTAGGGTCATCTCCTGTGGGAAGAATTGGATCCAGAGATCCTCTATGTATAAGTACACCCAAGGTCCGGAGGGGCTATTCGTCCAACCTTGTTTATATCAATAAACCTGTGTCTGTCATGCAGTCGTTGGAGATTTAAATATCCGATTTTGTGGTTGAAGGTATCTTCTGTATAGTGCGAGTCGGGTCTGTGTATCTGCAGGTTCAGCCCAAGTGTCTGCCCAACGAGGCTGAGACAGTTAACTCCTTGACCGCTACATAAATCCGGCCTTCTTTCATTTCTGTCGTCACTGCACCTTTGAAGCTCACCATCAAGCCACCGCGTTGCGCTTCTCAACCAAAACTTTCCGGGTCCTTCATTTCTATGTACAGCGATAACGATGTCTTAATCCACTGCATATTGCTGAGTTGAGTCCCGAGCTGCTTTTCCATGCGATATCTTGCGTCTGGGCGACGAAACTAGCGAAGTTCTGAAGTTTATTAAAGAGAATGGAAGAATGGCTGAGAGCTAGTAAGTGTTGGATCAGTTCCAATGTCAGCTGCTGGTAAGAATTTGAGAATGTTATGGTGTTCGGGAGTTTTTCGGCAGGGGAATCAGCCACGGGGATTAATGACCAGAAATTACTTTTGTTATCCGAGACAAACTCTGCAAATTTACCCAACAGCCCATTTGAGGTCCAAGCTCAGACGTTGAGAGAACCAAGCTTCAACCGATCTCCAAATCAGATCATGGCACAATCCCCATGGGACCGCCAAGAGCGACCTTATAACATACTATAACCCAAGCAACTACGAACACGAACACGTTTATCCATTCGTTCCCGCACGCCACTAGCAATTCTTCTTCTTTTTCGCATTCAATGCGGCTCTTGCCTGGTTTTTCGCTAACGAGAACAGACCCCGCTGGCGGCCGCGGGATACCGAGATCGTCCCACCAATTTCCGACGTCACCTGATCGTCACCCTATTTTCTGGGCAGATTAAAGGAGAGACTCGGCTTTTTAAGTACTTCGGCACAGCCATTCTATTTCCTAGTTTGAACAAAAGCTCGAGACTGCCGAAACCAACACTTTTTGAGTCTTTCTGTATCAATGGTTGATATATAATATGGCAGCAAAACTTCGTTCACAGCGGTATGGTAAAGATCAAGAGCGCGTTTCGTTGAAGCAATGGCTTGTTGATTACCAACTGGGTATGTAGCTTGGGAACTTCCATCAAGGGGCACTATCGCAAAACTTGTTCCACAATACTAACTTGGGTAGGCATCTGCTTGGCTTTGTTAGCCCCTCTACTGCTTGCTCAATGCGCCGCCATCACCCGGCCTTTGACAGCTAAACTCACATCGCTCTCATACTTCAATGAAGACACGGGGCACTACGGCGTTGGCTTCGATGATAACTACCTGGTTGTCGTCCTCATTGTTGCCTTGACCGGACTTCGAGATGCGACGATGCGCTTCGTCTTGGCCCCTATCACCACAGCGTGTGGCCTTGGCAGGGGTAAGTCTACGCGGTTCAATGAGCAAGCCTGGCTGTTCATCTACTATTCCACCTGTTGGTCTGTAGGCATGGTGTGTTTCCTTCCGCCAATAACCACGCAAGGACTTCTGTACTGACTTTCTCAGTATATCTACGCCACGTCTCCTTACTGGCTCAATCTTCGAGCAATGTGGACAAACTGGCCAAACCGTGAGCTATCAAGCCTCATGAAATCGTACATGCTAGCCCAGCTCGCCTTTTGGCTCCAGCAGATGATCGTCGTCAACATCGAGAAACGTCGCAAGGACTACTGGCAGATGGTCTCTCATCACATCGTCACCATCGCATTGGTTTACTGCTCCTATCGATATGGCCTCACCCAAGTCGGCAATGTTGTCTTGATCTTGATGGACCTCAGCGACCTTATCTTCTCAGCTGCCAAGTGTCTGAAGTACCTCAAACTTGAGAAGCTGTGCGATCTCATGTTTGGCGTCTTCGTTATCAGCTGGGTATTGTGTCGACACGTTGCATTTGCCATAGTATGCTGGTCTGTTTACGCGCATAGTCTGGCAATCGCAGGAACGCGATGCTTCGTCGGCTCAGGCAGGAGCACAGTTGGCCCTCAACCGGTACCGAAGGGTGAGGGCTACTTCTACATGTTAGAACCCTTGATCTACACCTCTGGAAGAGTCTGTTACGACTCCACCATCAAGTCACTCTTTCTCAGTGGTCTCTTATTCCTCCAAGGACTCATGATCTTCTGGCTTGTTATGATTGTCAAGCTGGTCGTGCGAGTATTGCGAGGTGAAAATGCGGAAGATACTCGCAGCGATGACGAAGACGAGGAGAGTGAGATCAGCTTGCCTATCGAGGTCGAGGTTGAAACAGAGAAAGTCCAGTCTTCAATACAGAATTCTCCCAGTGGGAAGGCAACGTCTTCTGTCTTTCAAGCACCAAGAGGCTTAAAAAGCTCGAAAGACAAGAAATATCTGAATCGCATCGGTTGCGAGCACAGAATTTCTCAATGAGATACGTGTTGATATGACAAAAGACGATGGTGCGAATGGGATATACCCCGGAACATGCTACGGGATTTGATATAGAATATAGTTTTTAATACCAAGACTAGATATCTCAAATAATAAATCACTGTGGGGTGCATAGTATTACATGGACAAGGCCTGAGAACACCATGATCATTCCTGTGAGGGTCAAATTTCTAATCTGTTTTGCCAGCAGAATCTCCAGTATCTGTCCAAGAGTTATCGCCGAACTACGGCAAAAATTATCAAAATGATCTCGTGTAATGAAACTTTCTTCTTCTCAAAGTAGTAAAATGGATGAGTTCTTCGTAAGGGACTTTCGTCTCGTTCTGATCTGTGCTCTTCGTTGCAGGGCAACCCCGGCCGTCTCATTTGTCCCAGCACTTGTGGACAGCACAACTCGAAACATAGTTTCTAGGTGGAAACATTGCCTAAAAAGAGTGAAGGCTGCGGTCTGCAGTCCACGATGTCTTCTAGAAACAAAGCTCTCGTTTGGTTGATGAAGTCTAGCCCCAAGAAATGGTGAACCGAAGCGAAGCGCATATCCCTGCTCGTCATTCACGCGTGACGCTTTACTACCCCGCAGATTAATTGATCGGCTCGGCGTGATTCCAAATCAACTCTGGACCTGCCTTTACGGTGCACCCAGTCACTGCAATGTGATGGAATAGGCTTCACCATCCGTGTGAAGTTAATATGCGAATACAAGAACCCTACGGCATATGGGTGGCTTTTAATGAATGCAGGTACTGAGAAAGTCCAATAATAGAGCGTGCAAGAAAGCGCACGAATCATAGGGTGTTGATTGCAAGCCTGTGTGGCTGGGATCGTGATTGCGCGCTCATGCAGGGACGTGGCTCGGGCATCTGTGCCCTACGGCTGCAGAAGAGTTAAAGAGCTTCTACTTTGGTGATGGGAAAGCCGTTGAAGACTCAAGTTCGTGACTAGGCTCGGTTCAGGGATGAGATGGACAGCGAAATTGCCCCCGGAGCCGCGACCAATGAGTAGATCAAGGATGGATGTGACAGCCCGATAGAGCTGCCGCCGTAGGATAACCGAGGTGACCGGATGGGCAAGTGCATCGGGGTCCAATAATGGTCTTCCTTCGATGCCTACAGGATCACAAGTACCTGATGAATCAGACCATTTACTGAGCCTTGATCTGCGGTATTTTTGAGGCCAAGACTCTTCTGCAGCAAAAGCAAACAATTGCGACTATTATTAGAAAACATGTCGCCGATGCTGTTCCCCCAGCCTCAACTGCATGCTGTGAAGAAAGAAACTGTTCAGTCACCGGAGGCCCAACAGCTTGGGTGCGTACGTGGATCGGGCTCACTCTCGTAAACGGGCCATGCATGCATCTGACCGCAGTATTTGCATGCTGTCCAAGGCAGCAGCTGTGCGAATTACAGGGCCAGCAGCCCGACAAGGATGGCCCCAGTCAGAGCTTGAGCTTATTGTCAGCACAAACTGCGGTCAGGCATTGGGATGAGACTCCAAAATACGGGGTGACACAGCAAAACCCGAGGTCAACATTCGGGTTCGACTCGTCTACGCTTCTCTTACCTTGGTTTCACCTACAAATTCACCGGCGACTTGCCTCAGCTTGTTTATGCGACACGGCATTTGCCCCCATAGCTTGGGGACATGTATTTCCTCCGGCCCGTGCCCACGGCATTGATGGGCTTGCCTAGCTAATCTTGTTTGAACGCATTCCGATTGGGCAGCTCTCGGGATGAAGAGTGGGCAGTCAGATCATTTAGTGGGATGTGCCAATGTAACCCCTGGGCCTTGGAATACAGTACGTACTCTGTAACAGCGTTCAATTTATCTTAAACGCCCTCGCCCAAACGTCTCTTCGTCCCACTTGGGGCAATTACGAAGCAACATGGCTACCTGCTGAAGAGCCATTTCATTCATCGAGTTTAACAGAGCTGGCTTATTGATCCATGCCGTTTAGCGGCCGAAAGCTTATACCCGAGCTACCACCTTCTTCGTCTGGCAGCCGACCCCCGTCTCACGCAAACCAATAGAATAGACATGATTCAATATCCCTGTCGGCAGTTGGCTGCGGGAATGTGACTGATGATTGATTGCCGCTTATCAGGCTCCCATCCGCCGGTGATTTCTCCGTCTCCAGTTCTCCACACGCAGAACCCGGGCGAGACAGCTAATTCGAGTATCATCACCGCCTATCACTATCTGAGAAACAACTACACGTTTGGTGCTTAGCAGAAGAAACGTGCCAACTTGGACCTCTAGGGTCTGTATTCCTGGCACTTTGCCGTAGTTAGTTAGTTGACCTTGTTGCACATGCTGAACCTTGACCTTGACCTGGACGGCCCGGACCCTGTCTTATGCACAAGCCCCATCACAAGTAGTCAGGCAGTGTAATACTGAGCTCGATTTCCAATGCTAATCCGTGCGTCTGACTCTTGCACAATGCCCTGTCACTAACAAGGCCGCCTTGGCGCTGTAGCAGCTCCTGTAGATCGCCAGTACAGCTTTCGCCATCCGTCTACAAAACTAAACACAGATCCTCCAGTTTCCTTTCTTATCCATCTGTTTTTGTTCGCGCTCAGGCTTTTCAGGTCATTCCAGTACCCACATGATCTTGGAACATGCACGGTATCTCGACTAGCTGGCTTCTGCTAGCTTCTGGCCTCGTGCCTATCGTAGCTGGCGATGGCTGCCCTTTCGCCAAGCGAGCCACCGACTCCAACTTGGTCCCCCCTAGAGACATCAGTGAGGATTTCGGCCGATGCCGTGTCGCTAGTAACCAGGCTGGTGGCGGTACAAGAAGCACGGACTTTTGGCCTTGTCAATTGAAGCTCGATGTTTTGCGACAGTTTTCGCCACAGTTCAACCCACTGGGCGAGGAGTTTGACTACATCGAGGCCTTCAAGTCTCTAGACTGTGAGTAGTGATATTTCCGTGGTGCTGAAATATGTTTACTGATGCTTTGTACAGACGAGAGCCTGAAGAAGGACCTTCACGAGCTTCTCACAGACTCCCAGGACTGGTGGCCTGCAGACTTTGGCCACTATGGTGGACTGTTTATACGTTTGGCCTGGCACAGCGCCGGTACCTACCGAGCCATGGACGGCCGTGGCGGTGCTGGAATGGTGAGTGGGTTTGATTCTCACGTTAACGGTGGATGCACTGACGGTTTCGCAGGGTCAACAGCGATTTGCCCCTCTTAACAGCTGGCCTGACAACCAGAACCTCGACAAGGCTCGTCGTCTGCTTTGTATGTACTGCCCCAGTGGATAAAATCACGTGTGCTAACATCAACCCAGGGCCCATCAAGCAAAAATATGGCAACAAGATCTCATGGGCTGACTTGATCCTTCTCGCGGGCAACGTCGCCCTCGAGGGCATGGACTTTCAGCCCCTCGGCTTCGCCGGTGGCCGACCCGACACTTGGCAGGCCGATGAGTCTATCTACTGGGGAGCCGAGACCACCTTTGTCCCCAAGGGTAACGATGTCCGCTACAACGGCAGCACCGACCTCAAGGACCGAGCCGACAAGCTCGAGAAGCCTCTGGGCTCCACTAACCTCGGTCTCATCTACGTCAACCCTCAGGGTCCTGATGACAGCTCCGACCCCAAGGCTTCCGCTCTTGACATCCGCACTGCCTTTGATCGCATGGGCATGGATGACGAGGAGACTGCTGCTCTCATCATTGGTGGCCACACCTTTGGCAAGACTCACGGTGCTGTGCCTTCGTCCAACATTGGTCCCGAGCCTGAGGCTGCTGACCTCGGAGAGATGGGTCTTGGCTGGCACAACAAGGTTGGTGAAGGCAACGGCCCTAACCAGATGACCAGTGGACTCGAGGTTATCTGGTCCAAGACACCCAACAAGTAAGTATCCGCCCTAGTGTTAACTAGTATTCCCCGTATTAACGCTTCGCAGGTGGAGTAACCACTTCCTCGAGAGTCTGCTCAAGAACGAGTGGACCCTCGTTAAGAGTCCCGCAGGCGCCCACCAGTGGGAGGCCCTCAACGGTACCGTCGACTACCCCGATCCTTTCGACAAGACCAAGTTCCGCCGCGCCACCATGCTCACCAGTGACCTCGCCCTCATCAACGACCCCGCCTACCTCAAGATCTGCAAGCGCTGGCTCAACAACCCCAAGGAGATGGGTAAGGCCTTCTCCCGTGCTTGGTTCAAGCTTCTCCACCGTGATCTCGGCCCCGTTTCCCGCTACCTCGGACCCGAGGTCCCCAAGGAGCGCTTCCTCTGGCAGGATCCTCTTCCTGAGCAAAAGGGTGAGATGATCAACGACGACGACATCACCAGCCTCAAGTCCGCCATTCTCTCCGCCGATGGCCTCACTGTTTCCAAGTTGGTTTCCACTGCTTGGAACTCTGCCTCCACTTTCCGCCACCCCGACAAGCGTGGCGGTGCCAACGGTGCCCGCATTGCCCTCGAGCCCCAGGTCAGCTGGGCTAGCAACAACCCCAAGCAGCTCAAGCAGGTCCTCTCCGCCCTCAAGAGCGTCCAGAAGGACTTCAACTCCAAGTCCAAGTCCAAGCAGGTTTCTCTAGCTGATCTGATCGTTCTCGGTGGTGTCGCTGCTGTTGAAAAGGCTGCCAAGGACGCTGGCTCCAAGAACGCCGAGGTCCCTTTCACTCCTGGCCGTGTCGATGCCACCCAGAACCAGACTGATATCAAGATGTTCAGCTACCTCGAGCCTCTGGCTGATGGTTTCCGCAACTACGGTCATGGAACTGCCCGTGCTCGCACCGAGGAGATCCTTGTCGACAGGGCCTCTCTCCTGTCCCTTACACCCCCCGAGATGACCGTCCTTGTCGGTGGTCTCCGAGCCCTCAACGCCAACTTCGACGGCTCATCCAACGGAATCCTGACCGAGAAGAAGGGTCAACTGACCAACGACTTCTTTGTCAACCTCCTCTCTCCCAACTTCCAGTGGAGCAAGAAGGACAAACAGGGCGAGCTCTGGACCGCTACTGACCGTGCCACCAAGTCTGCCAAGTGGACTGCCACTCGTGCCGATCTGGTCTTTGGATCCCACGCCGAGCTCCGCGCTATTTCTGAAGTTTACGGCAGCGCTGATGCCAAGGACAAGTTTGTCAAGGATTTCATTGCTGCCTGGACCAAGGTCATGAACCTGGACCGGTTTGATGTCAAGGTTTAGAAGAACAAGTATTAGAGTTGAAGACTCCCTTTGACGCATTTTAGACTTAGATATTATCCTTTAGCACCGTCCATATTGATTATTTATAAATAAGAACATGTCCAGAAACTTGCGGCGCTCTCACCCACCTGAAAGTAATCCCGACTAATGCTATCGATAGACAACGCTTTTCACGATGTAGAATGTCTTCTTGAAAGATTAAAAATAATGATATAAGACGTTTTATCTACTGGTCAAAAATGAATTCATAGAAAGAAGTAGTCCCACCTTAAGATGTCGAGCAACGCACGTGATGTTTATTGTTGCCTAATCCAACAACTACTTAGTCCAAACATCGACACGAAATAATTTCCTGGTCACGTCCTTTGATCATATAAATTTTCCAAGCCCATAGCACCATGGCTGGCTTAAGGGACATTCCAAACGAGATCCTGGAGCACATCCTCACTTTTGTGTCTGACATCGACTACTCCACTATCTTCAACGTGCTTCTCGTCAGCAAACATCTCAGTGAAGCCGCGCGCCCACTTCGAGTCCGCCATTGGAGTGACGATGGCTACCACGGCTATTACGACTATTACTTTGGAAATGCCAAATGTCCACCGATTTCACGATTGGCTTTGGAGCTCTTGAGACGCCCTGAGCTTCGCCCGCGCCTCAAAAGTTTGAACTTTTCCTGGCTTCAAAGTCCCGAAGACTTAGATCCGGCTCGTGTCCAATTACGTCCGGAGGATCTTGAGTTGCTCGCAGTTGCGGCTGAAGAAGCCGTCCCAGAACTTGCCAAATCTAGTAGTTTGTGTGAGAAGATTCGACAAGGCTGGGATGATGGCCTGGCTGTTCTCGTTATAGCCTGGGCGACAAACTTGACCAGCCTCGGCATATCTATCCCTTTCTTTGACCCAAACCTGGAAACTGGTCCTGAACCGGGGACTGATGAAGAGGTGCTCATCTTGCAGTATGCCAAGAAGCTTGCCTTGCAGTTCAATGACAAAGATCTCAAGCCAGCCGCGCCTCTGCCCTTGGGAAATTTACATTATTTGGAGTTCAGGCATTGGGATACCGAGAACGACGTCAACGTAAAATACCTGACGCCTTTTCTCTATCTGCCGAAGCTCAAGAGTCTCAAAGCGTACAGATTGGGCGACGAGGGTTACAGCGACCCTGATGATCACACAACAACCCATATCGAGGACAAGTACCTGATGCCTTTTCCTGCTGGTACATCGCCCATCGAATCGATCATTCTCGACGAATCAACCTTAACAAGCGACGGACTGTCAGTTCTTCTTCACGCTTGTCGGAGCTTGCGAGTCTTTCATCTCGACTTCTCACATGTTCTTTGGGAAAATGAGCGTAACAGCACGACAATAGCCCGTGCTCTTCTTCATCATGCATCAACGATTGAGGAATTAGACCTCACCCTTGACGATAACCGTGATCTTGCACTTGAGGCGGACCCCTCAGAAGAAGGAGTCAAACTGGCAGATTGTTACAAAAACATCCCTCGTCTCAAAAGGCTCAGCCTTCCAATGATGGATCTTTTCGATTATGACCAAGTCGGGGATTCGATTTCTAGGAACATGATTACCACCCGGCTGCCTGGGTCTATTGAATACCTCAAGCTATACAACTCGCATATGTATTGTAACTGGAAATATCTCAGTGACCAAGCTCGAGAATGCACAATTGGGATTGCGACTCTGCTCGAGGAGACTGGGCCAAACGGAAGACTACGCAATCTCAAGACTCTGGACCTTACTGTTGGACTGTTGGAGGATCCAGAGATGGAAGACATCGCCAGGATCAAATCTCTGGCTGAAGCTCGTGGAGTCGCGCTTAGCCTTCGCCCATTCCCAGCTGAGCTGTCGCAGGTCTTCGGTGGTCATTAATAGCGTTGATAATAAGCACTCAAAACGAGACAGACTTCTGCGGCCCTGGGTTTGATTCGCCATGGCCCCTTTGGTTGGAATGTATAGCTTGAGAACTTGAACGACCCTGTTATCAGACGAAATCCGTATTATATGACAATAACTAAGTTTCTGAAAGAGCTGTTTCTTTTCGCTCAAGTTCCATATCTGAGCATTTCAGGTGTCTCACCAGTCAGTCATTCGTCGGCCACTTCACTCCAAGTAAAAGTGGCCCGGCATCAATGAACGCTTAACCCTTTGTGGAAAGGTTTCCATCAGCCAATCAAGCAAAACCCACGCTAAACCATAAAATGTTGTTCGTCTCACCCTCAACAACTCAGCAGGCGTTTTGCCGTTACACAATGAACGCCACGACAGTAGGTTCAGCCAATGCAGGCTCCACGGCCGAGATACTCTCGTATGCCAAGACTGTTGCTCTCTTTATTCTGCCCTTCATCGTCACGTATGCCTTCACCACGCTCGGTAACAAGGGCTACCAGGATGGCCAGGCCGCGAGACAGCCTCCGAGGGTTCCGTATTGGATCCCCTACGTCGGCAATACAATCGGCTTCGCCTACAACACAGAAAGATTCCTGTCATCCATACTGTGAGCTGTCTCTCATTTACCCATAGACACCTCCACTCACCCTCATGCGATAGGTCCAAATTCGGCCAGGTGCCTCTTCGCATTTTTGTCGGTGCAGAGCCCATGTATTTTATTCCTCATGGCAAACCCATCATCGAACTTTTCAAGGCCTCTCGCCACCTCACTACCAAGAACCTCGGTATCATGACTGTCCGAGACGCCTTTGGTCTTCCGGAGCCAGACATCGCGATATACGGGGGTGATGATTCTGGTACTGATGCTAAACCTGCGCCTGGGTGGGAGCACGTAGAGCCAACGAAGCGATTCCACTTTATACAGCACCGTGATCTACATTCTCTTCTAACCGGCAGCTCACTCAATGCCATGACCGGCAAATTTGTCGAAGTGTACTCTAAGAATATTGCTCAGGACACCAAGTTTCAAGAGGACCAATGGACCGAAATTGACGACCTCTACGAGTGGCTCAAGAACAGTCTTCTCTGCGCCGCCCTGGGTGCGTTGTGTGGCGACAAGTTCCTGGAACTCTCGCCAGGCTTTATCGAGGATTTCTGGTCGTTCGATTACCATCTCCCGAACCTGTTCAAGAGAATGCCTCGATGGATAGTCCCCAAGAGTTATCAAGCGAGGGACAGAGCTCTTGAAAGCTTGCTACGGTACCATGAATTCGGGAGAGAGCAGTTGGACTTTGGTGACGAGGACGTGCTTAAAAAGGACTGGACGCCGGAGTTCGGTGCTAGACTCATGAGTGCGAGACAGAAGATGTTCAAGACTATTGGAATCAGTGCGCGAGGTGGGGCTGCTCTTGACCTGGGCATGATGTGGGCGTAAGTACATCCGTGATCTAGCCAAGGCTCGATTCTGACAACCTCTAGGGTCAATGCTAATGCTATTCCTGCCGCCATGTGGATGCTCCTTGGCATACTGCTCGACAAAAGCCTTACCGATAGAGTATTGGCCGAGATGGAGTCCTCATTCTACGAAAGGTCGCTCTCGTTCGATATCGACAGGCTTTGCTCAGGGCCTCTTCTCAACTCTATCTATTGTGAGACACTGCGCGTTCGTGTTGCAGCGCCCGTCGGACGAACGTCACTCATCCCTAATCTCAAGTTCGGAAAATGGCAGTTGAAGCAGGGCGTGGGCATGCTGTCAACGTCGTGGGTTGGAGGCCATGATCCTGACTTTTGGAATACCGGACGTACACTGCCCGATGGTTCCAGCGAGCACCCCACAGATTCCTTTTGGGCTGAGCGATTCCTCAAGTATGAGGATGATCCAACCAGCGGACCAGTCCGACAAGCAGATGCCAGGGCTTCTACAGACAAGCCTGTAAAGCGAACACCTGAAGACGATCGCAAAGCACACAATGTTCTCGACGGCACCCAGGGATACTGGTATCCTTACGGTGGCGGAACCAAGATGTGCCCCGGCCGTTTCTTCGCCAAGCAGGAGCTCATGGCGGGAGTTGCAGTCGCGCTTCGTGCGTACGAGATCGAACTTGTCGATCCTGAAGCGGCGAGCAAAGTTGGCCCGAATATGGCTTACTTCCCGTTTGGAACTATTCCACCCAAGGGTAAGGTGGCAGCTCGGATCAGGAGGCGTCAGTTGTGATGGGAGTGTCAAGGCTTTTGTTTTGCTGTTTGAGTTGTACTTGTGACTTGTACAAGCTAATAACTATATTACGATGTTGTTTGATTTCCCAAATCGCCTTCCGTGGTTACATTTTCATCCGCCTTAATACCATTTTGGTCCACGACCCAGATAGCTAGCCTGACCATAATGCTTTCTTGAATTCAAAAGATCCCATAATCAATCAGTACCTCTTAATTAAAACATGGTACATAGGATTAGAGGCCGCAATGAACCTGCCCCTTAGTCTTTGCCTTATGCTGCAAACTTAATACAGCTAGTATCACCCAACCCGTTGAGCCAGGTCTCTATATCCGACGACACACCCTGCGCCAACTCATCTTCGACCACGCCAACTTGCCAACTGCACGATACAGCCAATGCCCCGCCTTTGACAGACATGACACTGAATGTCAAAGCCGGCCCAGACACACTTGCACTCTGGGTAAATACCGCACTCTCGACTGTCCACTTGTCTTTGGCACCGGTAACTGCATCTGGCGCCCCGCCTTGGAATACACCGAGGTTGCTGACCTCCCAGGACATCACCCGGCTTTTCGTGTGGTCCATCAGGAATGATTTCCAGTCCGTGATGAATTTGGCCAAGCCCAGTGGAACATTCTTGGCACCCTGCTTCAGCTTCGCAGACAAGCCTTTTCTTATCGACGCGGCAGCCGACCAAACTGTAGCCTCCAATTGTGTATTTAACTCTGGGTTTGTTTTCGCGTCGCTGATTTGCCGTCGAAGCTTCGCAACGATGCTTTGATTGAAAACATACGGCCAATAGACGACGCTGTTAATAGCTGTCTTGTTTATATCGACATTGTACTTTCCCGGTCGTTGGAATTGTCGTAGACAGACGGGAGTACCACATTCGAATGCCCGGGCTTTGGTTTCATCAAGTCGAGCCGCCATCGACACCGAGATGAGTGCCTGCAGTAGTGAGGTCAAAGTCGATTCGTGCTGATGACAGGCGTCCAGTATAGCTCGCAGTGGCTCTTTCGCAATTGTGACCTGCCGGAGACGACTCTTGAAGGGTTGCATCTCGATAGGCGCCCAGTTTGCTGTTTGCAGTGGTTTGGTGGATTTAGTCTGTGTGATCAGATCGCGCCCGAACTCGCCGAGGATGAAATCCAACGAAACAGGTAGTTTGATCAGATGGTGCAGTGGAGGCGTGAAATCGGTGACTGGGACCTCAAAAACCCGGTCTTTCAAGATTACACCCTCCTGGACCTCTGATGGAGTGTTGAGGCTTGCAAGCAAACTATCATGGAAGATCTTGCCACTTTTTCCATCTCCTGCTGTGTGATCCCACGCAAAGATGATGTCGATGAAGTTGGAATTGGTCGGTTTGAGTATAGTCGATCTCCAGCAGGGTTGAGTACCTAGGTTGACGTAAGGGGTGTTCACCTGCCAGTGTAAAGCATCGTTGTGAATCTCTGTATGATGCTCAGTTTCGGAAACTGTCTGCCATGTTATGTGGTTGTTGAAGTCAATCCGGTCAAGCTGTACCCATAGTGGTTTCTTTGTTTCAACATTGGTTCGACCAACGGTGAACAAAGGGAACTGAATTATAGCATGGGCAATGGCTTGTTCAATTCTGCCCTCGAAGGAAGATTCGGCGGCCAGTGCCAGGAGTTGTTCTGGCAGATGGTAGCGGTAGGAGATGGCACATCCAACGTACAGCCCCAACAGATGGGCAGTGGAGTTGAGAGATTCGCTGTAAATCATCAGTCATCTTTTCCCATGTCAAGTAGCAACAGTGAAGACAAACATTGGACTAAGCTTTCTCAACACCCCATCCCTATGCTTTAGATCCGTGGCGCTCTTTCGGTGATGCAATGGAGCCATTTTGTTACAAGAGGTGAACGAATCCGCGCAGGAACGATGAAAGAGAAAGGAGATGAGTGTTTGTCCCAGCTTCGTCAAGATAAACAAATGCAATTTGGTAGAAAGGGGACTCCGACCCCAGATATTTATTGAATCAGGCCACATTATTCGCTAGTGGTAGGTTTGCCCGGCTTCGCAGTAAATTGCAAGTATCGATACGCCAATCATCGGTGCGTAATTGGATGCCCCTGTCGCTGAAGCTTACGTTGGATCTTTTGATGCTTCGTTGTTGGCTAGTCAGAGCTCAAATGCATTATTTTATCTCTATTGTCATGGGAAGACTGGGACAATCTCATCCCATTTTATCTAAGCAATTAACCATTTCGCGAGGATCATACCTTCATGTGTCATAAGCCAATACCGGTTTCCCCATTACATCGCGATTGTTGTTCTAGACTCAACACAATCGAAACTTTTAATCCTAGTTTGGTACGTGCTGCGCCTCATTGTTATTTAGCCGACGGCTGGGTTGATACAAAATCCATATGATACCAGATAATAGATACTGAAACACCTTATCCTCGAGATTTAAACTTTAAAAAGTATTATAACGACTATCACAATACTATAAGAAGTTACTATAGATTATTTAATATTCTAAAATATTAGATATGAAACTGTTCCAGTGGGGTAAGGATAAGTTTAGACAATTCACAAACATTGATTTATGGCAAGCCTATCAGCTATCGTATCATTGAAGCCAAGATTGATCATTTTTCTTACCTATGCTGATACCAGAGCCAGAGGATAATGACGTCGATGAAACAAGCACTTGGAGAGCTAGATAGCAGTAGCAGTGATGCGCACTCACAAAAAAATTTCCGAAACCGAGCAATTGGAGACTTGACGTGTGAAGGATCCGAAAAGACGAAATGATGGAGCCACTTGATAACACAAGGAGTGAATGTGGGCTGGGAACGCTCTGGGCCGAATCAACTGTACCAAATTCCTTCTTCTGGGATGACTCTCATGTGTTGCAAATGCAAGGCTGCGTCATACCACCCGGCAGGACACATACCGAACATGGCGAGTGCTGTGACTGGGTGATTTATCCTTCGTTGCTTCCGAATAGAGATATTGCATCTACACACGTAGTACTATGTAGGGTACCTTACTATAAATAGGCACCTGCAGCCCACACGGAACTTCCCAGCTTCAGAGACGAGTTGATTGGTCAGTATATCCTGACATTCCAGGGCGCCCCACAGCTCGCCCCCTGTGGTCGGCATCTGGCTACCTTGGCCAAATTATCCCCCTCTGCCAACCTACATCATAGCCTTGGGAACCAGTCAATTGTTTCTCTTGGAGGGAAATCACCCTACGAGACATTCTGGTTTCGCGCTGGTCGTCGTGTTTCCAGCCGGCAATTGCAGCCTGACGCAGGGATATGCTATCACCGGCACCAAGAGAAAACTGGTCGCAAATAGGGATATCTGCAGTCAAATCTGGTACGTCAAAGAGGATCTAGGGCCACCGCTCATTGTAAGACAGTTGGATGACAAAATCTGTCCCACTTTTAATGTACCAGCTGACTTGTGACTATCAGGCGGCATACGCGAGCATGCGCTCGCAGAAGCATTGTTTCGTATCAATCCCCATCCCTCGCCACATCCCACCTCAAGCTGTTCTCGCTTACGTGCAGACATATGAGGCTGTCCTGCGCCACAATCCAGGCATGGTATCGTGGGAGAACTCGACCCTGGATCATAACTCAGTCGCCAACGACACCTTCTTCGATGCTTCCGACCCAAACCGAAGTTTACGTTGCTATCAAGCCTACGAGATCGTCAGGCTGGGCCCTGGAGTAGGAAGGGATGTGAGGTGGCCCATAATCTTCCAAAGAGTACCCAATGGTATTGTCTCTCGGGCAGATGCACCTGCAGGCGTGATTAGTTGGACGCAATGGTATGTCAGGCCGCGACAGAGCGACCAATCCGCGGAATCTGTCAGTACTCCAAGCACGTCGACACCGTCGAGTTCTGGCGATGACGAGTGGGAGTTATATGGGGTCGTGACGCTTGAGGCTCATAGGATGCTGATGCCGTGGGTTATCACCAACTCGAAGAACTGCCAGGCTTCTATTGGTCACGGGATAGTAGATGATGTGTGCGCAAAATACAGTTCGGGAGAGCTCTCAAGTATATGACATTGGTTGTCCCTACTCACACTGCTGGCTCTATACTTGAAAATTTCGGTGATGTGGGAGAATTTGGGGAACCAAGCTCTTGAGATGGTTTGTTGCTTCAGTTTGAAAATCGCTGGCCATGTCGGTGCTCTTGGCCAGTTGCCGCATGATGATGTGGCTGGTAAATGGGTTATTTCGACAATTGACATCCCCGTCTGTGATAAAGTAGGAATTGACAAGTAATGGTGCAAGAGTATGCAGGAGTGAGCCACCTTTCCTTATAATGTGTGGATCAACACACCTGATACCGTCAGATATTATGGGGTACCCTTATGCTATTAAGTGCACCATACTTTAAGGCAAGCAGCACGTATTACATGTGGCGTGTTAGCGTTAGAGAAAGAAACTTGGCCTTACTCGAGGTCTGGCACATCATAATGCAAGATGAATCATTTCTGTTCCTTGATATAGCCTTAATAACAAGTGTTCTCCATTGACGATGTATAAAGTCGAGAGATGAATTTGAGCCTCAGCTTTTGTTCCGAGCACACCCTCCTGACAAACTTAATATACGTAGCGGAAGTTGAGGTTCTTCCTATCTGTGACATCGGAAATCTCGAGGTGCTCGTTCTCAGCACGCGCCGATGCATTAGTCTGCTGAAGTTTGTCACGTCGCTTGTTCTCCCGGATCAAGGTGAAACGCAAAACAAGCATAGTAAGCGTCGACACGCCAAAGCAGACAGTTGTCGCCAAAAAGCCGCTCTTAAGAGTGTAAGTATTTCATCTAGATTGACCAAGTTTCACATTCAGAGGACTTACCGAGTATTCCGGTGCTTCCGACGGGAAGAACAAGAAAGGGCCAATTATGTTGCCAGCCGTGTACGCCATGAACATCATTGCCGACGCTACACTCTTCTTGGTGAAGCCGGCGACGTTGGAGGCGATCATGGATAGAGCGATGGGGAAACCGGCGGCAAAGGCCACGAAGAGCCATAGTCCAAAGAGTTGACTGCCCTGATTGGGGCCGTAGCGGACGAGGAGTGAGCCAGTTAAACTGAAACAATTAGATGAGAAAATCAGGCTAGATGGACAGCTCTCGCTTACCTGGTTAAACTGAGGCATGCCCCGATGACTGTTCTATATCCACTGTAGCGACTGCATAGGTAAGTCGACCCGAGTGCGAAGAAGGCCAGAATAGCACCCATGGGCATGTTGAACAGATACACCTCCAGTCTGCTGAAGCCGAAGCCTGCCATGACAAGACTACTAAACTTTAGAAATGTTAGAGAGGTGCCATGATCTGACGCAGTTAGATGCTTACAGTTGTATATGCACCATTGGGGATGCTGAATGTAAGTTGGAAGAGCATCAACAAAAGCACGTTTGGATCCTTGATAACCTCGCGAACCTGGTCCCACTTGAAGCTGTTGTTCTTCATACCAGTCTGGTTGCTTCGGATTCGGTCGACGGCATCGATACGCTGCTGTTCGGTGAGGAAACGTGCGTTATCGGGGGTGTCGGGCAAGAAGATGGCCAGGACAAGGGCCCACACAAGAGTGATGAGCCCAAAGATGATGAAGAGCCACTAAGGAGACCATGTCAGCGACCGTTGTTCGGTGCAAGGGTAGTTGACTTACACGCCAAGCTGCAAGGGGCCCCCCAATCTGCGCGATGCCATATGCCAACAAGCCCCCCATCATGGTAGCAATGGCATTTCCCAAGAACCAGATACCGTGGCGGAAAGGCTGTTCCTCGCGGGTATACCACATACCAGTGATGAGCGAGAAACCAGGCGAGATGGAGGCTTCTGCTACACCCAGGAAGAAGCGAGCGACCAACAGGCCGGGGAAGGTTTGGACCGTGGCGTGGCAACAGAGAATAATAGCCCAGGCAAAGCTGTCGGATTGTTAGAGCAAAGATTTTGGGGAGTGCAAGAGTGTTTACCTTGACGCGGTGAGGTACTTTCCCAGTGGTAGACGGACCATAAGGAAAGATGCTGGGTAGCTGAAAGTGAGGTAGCCGAAATAGAAGGCACTGCTGCACCAACTGTATCGCGATCCAACCAGGTCCTGGTGATGTTAATAAGTGAGCCATCGTTCTGCATATGATTGCTACTAACCAAGTCATCGATGATGCCCATGATCGAGGAAAAGTTGAGCGACTGCTTATCGAGGAACTGTAACGTATATGAGACGAGGAGCAGTGGCATAAGGCTTGAAGCAAGTGTTAGCAATATTCCCTAGTCTTAGAAGAAGCAACTTGCCAGAGATCGATCCTCCTAAGAACCTTGCGTCCTCTATAGCCGTTGTCGACACTGGCTTCTCCGATTTGCATCGATCCTTGAAGACTCAAGGTCTTGCCCATCTTTGAGTCAAGATCCTGGACAGGACAATCCGTCTTTCCTCCTTTATCAATCGACATTGTGGTAATAATGGTTATTGCGGTATGCTGTGGATATACAAGAGAAGTTGAGAGTAAGTCTGACAAGCTGTTCAGCAAGGGGATTCGGTGGCTGTTAAGTAGATGAAGAGGAGAACCAAGTCAAGAATATCCAGATCGAAGTGGCTTTATCTCTTTGTTAAGTTGAGTAACAACCTAGTTTAGTATCTCCACCCCCGCATAATCCGCTATCAATGGGCCAGACCGCGTCGATAGATAGTCTGGGGTTACCTTTGGGCTGATGTGCAGACGAGGTATCGACAGAGACAGAACATGGCGTAGCAGAAGCCAGAGAGTAGCATATTTCCTTACCCGTTAAAAAGAGCCGTACCGCTAGTCTCCCCCTCGGACATCTCTGTGGTCTAATTGGCCACATCGGCAAATCAAGGTTGCGTCTATATGCAAATACTGTGCAGGCGAGTTTCTGAACCAAGGCGTATCCGATTGGCCGGCTCGGCAAAATTTGGTGTTTGTCAAAAGATATCGGGGTGCGGCAAGTGGCCGAGAGAATCTGGCCCGTGATGCGGGGACGAGCTGCTAGTCAAGTTTGGGGATTGAAGGTATCGTAATTGTGATGCTGATTGATACGGCGAAAGTTCCCCATGATCTGTTCCTCGGCGTCGGCAAAGATATCAACATATAGTAACGGGTACTATCTGCGTGATGTCATAGAACGCGTCAAGATCATTCACGAGTGACACTGTCTTTTCACATGTTGATTTTATTCTTGCATAAGACATCCTGTCATTAAAATGGTATCTAAAGTCTATAACCAATCGGCTCAACCTCTCTCTTAAACTCATCCCGCGCCTTGTCCATCAACTCAGGCCGCAGCAACATTTCGCAAGCTGTGGCAGCCAATCCCTTTCCGCAGTCCAAAGCTCTATCTAGTGCTTCTTTTGTGCCCGCAGCCGCGGCGAACTTTGGAGTGTGAGGCTGGACGAGAGGGTCTTCTGTTCCGATGGAGAACATGGGATGGATCCCAGGCAAACAGTATGTGACGTTGCCTTGATAAGTGTTAGTCTGTGTTTAAACCCAAGGATGAGACTTGTAGTCTTACCCATGTCTGTAGAAGCGCCCATCGGTGGTTGATTTGCGTCGCCGATGTAGTCACGGCCAAACGCCTTCATGTGTTTTGTAAACTCTGTAGACATGGATGTATTCGGACGAAGCTCCATGTAATCTTGATCTCTGTTGTGCCTATTAGCTTGATATAAAAGATCAAACGGGTCAAACTCACGATTCACAGCTGCACTTGACCTTGCATCCTGTCGCCGTCGCTCCAGCCTCAAAGCACGCCTCGACCTTATGTGAGAGACTCTTGATCTCGTCAACCCCAGCCGCTCGCAAATAATACTCGAGATCTGTTGAATCGGGAATGATATTTGGTTCTGAGCCTCCATTCCGGATGACCCCGTGTATCCGGTCTGTCGGCTGTATCTGCTGCCTGAGAAGAGAGATGTTGACGTAGGAAGACACCACAGCATCTAGTGCATTCTTTCCATGCCAGGGCGTATTGCCCGCATGAGCACTCTCGCCTGTGAAGGAAACTTTGAGCTGTCTCCGCGCGCTCGTCTTGGCAGCAGAAACACCGTCAATGTTATCAGAGTCTCGTGGCGAAAGACGCCCTGTCGGATGTCCCATCAGGCAAGCATCGACACCTTCGTAAGCTCCAGCCTTGATGAGGTGGACCTTGCCGCCACCGCCCTCTTCGGCAGGTGTTCCAAGAAGTCGAACTCTTCCAGAGAGCTTTGCTTCGCGTATTGTCTCGGCCGTCGCAATGAAGGCTGCGATGGAGCTTGTGGCGATGAGGTTGTGGCCGCAGGCGTGTCCTAGGCCGGGAAGGGCGTCGTATTCGGCGTTGAAAACAATGAGTTTTCCTCCCTTGCCGAATTCGACTTCGAAGGATGTTTCGATGCCATATGCGTGGCGCTTCACCTGGTAGCCAAGACGTTGCATAAGATCGCAGATATTGTCGTGAGCCTTGAACTCTTGGTAGTTGCACTCGGGGTTCTCATGGACCTGTCATTTTGTTAGATCGAGGTCTCTGTGAGCTCTGGGTAGAGCTACCTTCTTGCAGATGTCGGCCAGGTCGTGCTCATGATGAGTGACAGACTTGGAGATTCTCTCGCGAACTTGATGGATGGAAAGAGACATGTTGACCAAAGCTGATGAGAGAATAGAATACGAACCACCGGATGCAGTCACCTCTGGGGACTAGCCCAGGGCTTGGCTTGGAACTTATATCAGCTTGCTGCAGCTCCTGCGGCCCATGACACAATCCTCTCAGCCAGCGTTGCACTTCATGACACACCCGTGCCTCATGAAAGCGGAAACTCTGTGAGAAACGCGGGACGAACTAGGTGCTCCTCTTGGCTAGCTATCTCAAGCCACTGACAAACTAGCATCTGCTCGGGGGGTCTGTGTGGCAGTCCCAGCGGGTAACTTGACCCGACGGTCGCTGGAATAGCCGAGCGGTCCAATTAAAAGCTTGCGAGCTGTTATCGAAGTTGGGGGTTTGTTCGCCGTGGGCTACTAGGTCGAGGTGACTTCGGCTTGGATTTATAAGCTGTTGGAAGTGTCGTGCAGTAGTACGAATAAGGGCCATTGTGTCTCAGTTGACTCGCCAGTTTACCTCGACTCCCCATACCGACCGGGCTTATTGGGGAATTAGCGGTTTACGACAGCGAAATATCTTCCCTTTCTAGCCCTGTAGATATGGAGCCAGCTACCCTAACTTCACCCGCACTACGAGAAACTCTAACCATCGGAACGACCCCCCGAGACCCCTATGGATCTCCAAACCCCCAATACCACTCTGACGCTCTTCAATTCAAATCCCGCATCACATACAAAGCACTACCGAAAAAGCCATTCGGCTCACCGCGGGCCTAGATCATCGACCAAAAGAGACAGCCTGTCACCCTTCAATCTCCGCGAGTCATCCGTCTTACCATCCTTGTCTCTCCACGACTCAATGCCCATCAGTTCCCCGGTCGCAGATCGGCGAAAGGCAAGGTCGAAGAACGGTGGGCGCCGCCGATTGCAGCCGATATCGCAGAGCTAATCTCGTTGTGAAAGGGTGTCTTACTTGTCGCATTCGCAAGGTCAAGTGTGATGAGCGACGGCCGGTTTGTAAAAGATGTGAGAATAGTCCTAATAAGTGTGACTGGCTTGAGCCTGGGCAGCCGTTGAGTGCGAGGGGTCAGTCTTCCAGGGGTAATGGTAGTACACAGACTCTGGCTTCCAGCGAATCGCCATATGCGGGTGTCAATAATGAGACCGACGCGTCCAGCCCAACCGACCTGATCTCGCCATCGCTTGTAGATTCTAGCAGCCATGAATCACCACGTCCGATTCTGCCTGCAACTCACATCCGCTTGGCTAACTCGCTTCAGCTGAATGCTGAGGATCGAGCAGCATTCGCTTATATCCCATCTTCCATCATGGTCTTGAGCTATGGCAAACTCTGGAGCTGGAGCTGCTTCTCATATATATACGCCCACATCGCCAGTCAATACCCCGGTGTGATGCGAAGCTTCATCGCGGTCGCAAATATGGAACTCCGATCGAAAGATCTACTGGCAGCCCAGGATGCGATGCACTCGACTGCCTCTCTAGAGAAAGCAAGAAAACTCGGAGCTGCCGCCGCGGTGCATTATACCCAAGCGCTAAAGGATCTATCGTCCCTTCTGGATCATATCTGCCAAGGGCCGGAACAAAGTTGTGACATTGACGCCCTGTTCGTCATGTGGTTCCTAATTCTTAGATATGAGGCTTATGACTCAGAAACGACCGGCGCATCTCTGTTGCATCTTGAAGGAATTCGGTCATTTTTGAGACCGTACTTGCAGGATGAGGGAGAAAGGAGTGAGAAGAAGCTGCCTTGCGTGGCACAAGCAATGCTGTTGTACACGCTGTAAGCTTAGCCGCAGATGTGCTGGTGCGATATGCTCATCGCTCGTAGATACCTTGATGCGGATTCGGCAACTGGCAATATGAACAGCGGACAGTTCTGCCTGGACTTCCTCTCCCGCGACGCCCACGATTACATCTCCCACGAACATCTGTTCCTCAGCGTGAGATCAGCTTTGCCCAAAATATGGGGCGAACAATACCCCGTCTCCGAACTTCTTGACGACTTGGAAAACTACAGACCGCTACGCCTATACCATCTATGCCAAGGTGCCAAGCTGGAACTTCTCAGGCTAGCAAGGTCAGCCACACAGGATGAAAACGATGCCGGCAGTCTCAAGAAACTTTGGGTACATGTTGGACGGCTTGGTGATGTATGATGACAGGCGATGCATGAGATTTTAGCTGACGGGCGTTAGGAATTCGCAGATATTCTCCTCTTGGCTAAGAAGACACCTGGGTCTGGAGGTAAACGACTTATGTGGACGGTCTACTCCGCCGCTCTCGATTTCCACGCTCTTCAGATTCTTTGCTCAAGCTTAGATACATATGACGAGACTCCGTTCAAGCCGGAGCCATCCCTGTCGTACATCTTCACCGTAGCAACGAAGGCCCTCCGAGAGGATCCGCGGCAGATCTGTCGCTTCATGTGGTCACTCTCTGTCGCACTAGGTAAAGATCAAGGACATAGTAGTCAGGACTGGTTATCTTCACAACTTACCAGGGCACGCATTTTGATGCCGAGATTCGGTGTTCCTGGGTTGATACTTGATCAGTCTGGTGGGCTTCAACTTAGTCACGCGAGCTGACAAGAAATCGTTCTTGATAACATATAATATTGTTATTCCATTGCTAAGATACTCCTAAACATCGACAATGAATGACTCAGTCAACGGCAGATCCCGACTACTTCCGCCTACAAAGACTGTGTAGTTTCCAGACTGAAGCACCCATTGCTGCTTGAAAACGTCCCAAACACTTAGGTCACGTCTTGAAAGCTCAAAGGGGATCTCTGCAGATTTGCCCTTTTCCAGCCTCACCTTCTCGAAGCCTCGGAGCTGCTTAGGCGGGCTGTTCGGAATCGCCACGTAGGCTTGGACGACTTCCTCGCCGCTTCTCTTGCCGACGTTGGACACTGTGGCTTGGACTGTGGCATATGTTTCCCAGAAGTCGTTATCCTCAGCAGATGAAGAGTCTGTGTGGACCTTGAGGGAGAGGGAAGAGTACTCGAACTTGGTGTAGCTGAGACCGTAGCCAAACTCAAACCGCGGTGTGATGTTGCGGTCGTCGAAGGAGCGGTAGTCAAGATACACACCCTCGGTAAAGTCACACTGCGGATCGTTGTCGTTCTCTGCACGACCACAGGGCGCATAAGGCACATAATCTGTCTCGTTCTTGGCAATAGTGTAAGGCAGCCTACCCGAGAAGCTGGCCTCGCCATAGAGAAGCTTGACAAGCGCCTCTCCACTATCTTGTCCAGGGAGATGAGCGATGATGGTAGCAGTGATGTTGGGGTGCTCAATCCACTGGTCCACAAGACGAATACCGGCTGCATGGATGGCGACGATGGTGTTGGCGCACTTGGAGGCCACGTTGAGAACCAGGCCGTCGCTGAAGTCGTCGTGAAGACCGTCGCGGTCCCAACCTTCCGTGGCCATGGCGTTGATGAAGACGAGACAGACATCGCTGGCTGCGTTAACGTCGGGATCGAAGGATGAAAGGTCCCAGTTGACCCAGCCGCCATTCTTAGCAGCTCTTTGCTGAATGGCGCTGAGAGGCTGTGACATGTTAGTCAATACTCTCACGGTGGCCGTGGAGTAACTTACGTCGCTGATGTACGGAGGTGAATTAGCAGCTGCACGACCTCCAGAGACAATCGTTCCTCCTCTAGCAGCCTGATCAAAGTGCTCTTCATCTCCAAGAACAGCCTGGGCCATCTCAGGCGAAGACGCGTATCCGAGCTCAAACAGCTTGCCCGTGTTCTTGGTGTCAGCCACGGTGGCATCGTAACCAAAGACGGAGATCATCTTGGGATTCTTTTGGAAGGGGAGGGTGTTGTTTTCGTTCTTGACGAGCACGTGGCCTGCGATTGCGCCCTCGAGTAAGGTTGGTCTGGACTCGGGAATACGAGCTTCGACTTGCTCGTGAGGCAGAGAAAGGTTCTTCATGCCAATGCCAGGAATAGGAAAGTCGTTGTCTTGGCCGACAAGGTACCAAGCAGCGAGGATTCTGCACATGAATTAGTAAGAACAATGTCGGTTTATAGAAGAGACAAACCTGGTGGCCATATCAGTCACCCGAGACTCCTTGACCGTGCCGTTCTCAACAGCCTGAGTAAGGTTTTCACCCCAGAAGCCACCCATGGGCATGACCATATCAAGGCCAGCATTCGCACTCTCAAGATTATGCTGAGCATTCCAGTCAAGAAGCACAAAGCCGTCGAACTCCAGCTCCGATTTGAGAATGCCGTTCATCAGCTTGCTGTTCTCGCAGGCATAGGTGCCGTTGACGCGGTTGTACGCGCACATGACCGATGCAACGCCGGCTCTGACAGAATCAACGAAGGGCCAGAGGTAGTACTCGTGAAGAGTCTTGTCGTCGACGTTGGAGGATACTGCCTCGACTCCGAAATAGGGTCGGCGGTAAGTTTCTTGCTCGTTTGCGATAAAGTGCTACATCTTGTTAACGGATACATCGGTAATGTCGGTCGTGTCACCGACCTTGACGTTGGCAATGACTCCAGCATCTTGGTGACCAATGATGGACTCAGCGCTGAGTTTTCCTGTCAAGTACGGGTCGACTGAGAAACCTTCCCAGTTGCGACCACCAAGAGGTGTTCGTCCCAAAGGTCCGACATTTGGACCCAGGAGAACGTTTACTAGATATAAAATGAGTATAATAAAATGCATTTTTGGGCGCTGTTGACTCACCTCCCTTGGCCTTGAATTCCTTGCCCATGTAGTATCCCCTCTGGTAAGTCAAGTTCTTGTCCCAACTGGCACCGACATGCAGAGCTGAAGGATACGAGTTGACCAGATCTGCTGCCCTGACACCATTGCCCGCATCGTGCAGACACAATCCGGGCCATCCAAGACGCGGGATGGTTCCGGTATTGCCAGCACAGACATTATCCGCCGCGAAACCTCGCGTGACATTGGCTTTTTCCTCGAGCGTCAATTTCTCTACAAAGTCTTGGGCTTTTGAATACGCGCTCTTCCAAACCCCTCTACCAGATCCTTGGGCTGGGATTGAAAAGCGTTAGCTTGGGGGTGTCAGGGGGTAGCTTCTGTGGGTAGCTCTAGCTCACGCGGGGGGTACTCTTCAGCAGTGGGAGTCTCTGCGGGGAGTGCCAATGCTCCAGTGACTTGCAGTGCAAGACAGAGGAGTTGAGTTGACCGCATTTTGACGAGGAGTCTGCGAGAATTTGTTAAATACGCATGACGCGAAGTGACGGGAGTTGCTTTGTTGATGCTCTGTGCACTTTATTTATCACCTCGCCTTATTCCGGAGCTGGCAGTACGTTCCGAATAATAGCCGACAATTTGCACCAGGCAGCGTCACATACGGGGATCGTGGATACTCCGCCGCTGATCAACTTGTTCTTAATCCCGGTCATGGTCTCACCGCCCAAGTGAAGCATCTAATCGGAACTCGCTCCGACGGTACAGGGCAGCCTGGGCCCCGGAGGGATTTGTTTTCCCCGCATTGTTTGTCAAGTGACGATGTAGTCGAAATGCCTCAAGCTTCTAAGCGAAGGACCATGCTTTTCTTATTGAGTTACGCTCGATCTCAAAACAGTTGGGCAGTCAGTTTGACATAGACAATGCCAGGCTCAAACTGATGCTCCATTTGTCTATATGGATCTCGTGGTAAGATGTGCGATGATCAGGGTTTTATAGTGGTATGGTAAAGCAGTGCGCTGTTATCACTTCTATAAAAATAACCCAGATGTAATGATGCCGACATCAGTACTGATGACCATGTCCTCCATCGCTTGTTTATTTTCTATCTAGTCTCGTGTATAGGTCTTATACCAGGGAAGCCTTCACTGTTTCCCCATGGCTCCAATCATAAAAATATCGTTTTATGTGTTTAGGCTCTGGGTGTGACACAGAGAGCATTGAATGCAGCAGAACCCGTTATTAGAGATCTTATATCCGTATGGATGCTCGGCAATATATCAACCAAAGCATTACCGCGATTCGAAAGAGTCACGTTACCTGGCGTTCCAGCAGGGATCATCACCAAGTCAGCTTACCTCAGACGGCAGCAACCCACTCAAGGAAAATGCCATACGATTCTTTAGGAGGCCACGTAAGAGAGGATCTTGCATTTGAGAAACCCGCCCACTCTTCCGGGATTCTTTTAGATTTATTGCGCGGTATTGTGCTACTCTTGAACACGTCTGCCGGCTCCCAGTGAAACAGCTGTACCTCAATTAGATAAGTCAAATGATCGTGGCGTATTCAACTGAGTACTGCCTTGGATGTTTCCCACAGGGGATTGAAGGTTTGATTAATGGATGGCCTAGAAATCTTATGCAACACTCAACTTCCCTACAGCACAATCCTTTTCAGTGTTGTCTTTCGCCCAGATGGTGTGTAATCGCCGCTGGGTAACCCCGCAAGCCTCAGCGTGCCGCTAGGGCCCCTATTTAGCAGACAAGGTTCACACGGCTGTCAGCACTACTCTTGAAATACAAAGATATGTGGTCACTTTTTACAAACCCCTCTCTTTGACGTGACGCATATATAAACGAGACAGGGTGCGTAGGAGCTCGGCTTGCAGCAACAAACACCAGATTTAAACCTACTATCAGAGCTCATGCTGCTGTACGAGTTGTACGAGCGAGCGCCAAGGGACTTTGCCTTGGCGCTGTGTCTCTCGTTTCTGAGCGCCCTCTACCTCCTACGACGAGCGCTTCTACCCAAACCAATCCCAGGCATTCCATACAACGAGAATGCAGTCAAATCGCTCATGGGCGACGTCCCCGAATTCCGCGCTGCTCCCAACCGTCGTGAATGGTGGGCTCGACAGACTATAAAGCACCAATCGCCGCTGGTTCAAGTCTTCATGAGACCTTTCGCGCGTCCGTGGGTATTTGTGGCAGATTACTTTGAGGCGTCGGATATTTGCATGCGTCGTCTTAAGGAATTCGATCGGAGTGATATCACGAGGGAGCAATTTTGTGGATTGACACCGGGCCACCACATTACACTGAAGTCTTCAGATCCCCAATTTAAGAAGAACAAGGAATTGATTCGAGATCTCATGTCCGTCAGCTTTCTTCAGCAGGTTAGTCGAGCCCACCAGGGGTATGATGAGTACTCATGGAAGTAGACAACGGCTCCCCAAATCCACGAAAAGTTCTCGACTCTTCTGGAGCTTTGGGACCGCAAACAGCGTCTATCAAGCGGACGACCATTCGATGTGGCCGATGATATCCACAACGCAGCACTCGATATCATCTTGGGTGCCTCCTTCGGTATTGAGCCTGGCCAAGGGCAACTTGGCCGACAACTCGATCAGCTCAGGAGCAAGTCGGTTCTTGGTAGACAAGATGACGCTTTCGAGTTCGAGCCTGTCCCAATGGACGATGAGCTCAGCTGCTTCACCATCCTTGCTGATAGTGCTAGTGTCGCCATCAGGTCACCTGCGCCAGTCATTCACCACTTCTTATACCGTAATCTGGTACCCAAGATGAGGAGGGCAAGGGCCGGCCGTGATAGATTGAGAGATCGTGAGGTTGCCAAGAGCATAGAAAGAAAACGATTAGGTCAACCTCAACGATGTGCCTTGGACAGTATACTTGCTCACGAGGACTCTATTGCTGAAAAGGAGGGGCGTAAGCCGGACTATCGCAGCCAAACCATTATGAGCGAGGTATGTTGCCATCCTGTGAGAACCTATGGACGACTAACTGTCTGTAGCTTCTTGGTTATCTGGTTGCTGGGCATGAGACAACATCAGCTGTTTTACGATGGGGGATGAAGTACTTGACTGCCAACCAGCGTGTACAAGCACTTCTCCGCGAAGCAATTCGGAAAGCCTATCCAGAAGCCAAAGAGCAACACCGGATACCGACCGTCCAGGAGATCCTCAAAGCCCATAACCCATACCTTGACGCCGTCGTCGAAGAAATGCTGAGACATTCACGCGTTGCCCCCGTAACATTGAGGCAAGCGGTAACCGATACAAATATTCTCGGCCATCATATTCCGAAAGGCACGACAGTTGGGTTTCTAGCCAATGGGCCTGGTGTGATGATGCCCAGTATCCCAGTCAATTCCGCCAAGAGATCAGAGGCCGCCCGGACACATATGTGCAAGACGGATCTATGTGAAGACGCAAATATTTCGGAATTCGTCCCCGAACGATGGCTCACGACAAAGACCATCGACACGGGCGATGAAGAGACGGTGTTTAACCCCAGCAAGTGCCCTGCCCAGGCATTTGGACTAGGCCCTCGAAGTTGCTTCGGGAAAAAACTGGCTTATATGGAGATCCGAATGTTTCTTACGATGCTCTTCTGGGAGTTCAGGTTGGAGCCAATTAAGCCTGAGTTGGCCACGGATGATGAGATGGTCTCTCTGACGCGTACACCGAAGAACGTCTATGTAAAATTGACAAAGGTACAAGAGTGCGAGTAGTTTGGCTGTAATTTATCATAGAGATATAATGGGTTTACTCGATACTTGGGAGAAGCGGCCTGACATTTCGTGATGCTTTCAATACCCCAACTCCAATTCACTGGCAAGTATCGAGTCTGTCCTCCCGCCCCCCGTCTCATAGGTTCCTACCAAGAAACTCGACACATTCTGCATTCAGACTTGAGATCAACTCAGGGTCAATCGAGCTCAGCATTTTGTCAATCACTTGAACTCCTCTCCTATGTTGTAACAGACGTATGATCTCATCCTCGACCGCGAGCACAGACACAAAACGGCCTAGCCAGCATTCGGATATGAGCCTCCCAAAGAGGGCGTCTGAATTCGTTTCTGGGAGTTCACCGCAGATTATCTTTCGGACACGGGTTGGTGGGTCGATATCATGCCATGGAATCCTCTGGAATCGAATTGTATAGATGCAGGAACCGAGGGAGAATTGCTCGGTAGTGGCGCCCCCTTCTGGCAATTCGTAGTTCTGAAGCACCTTACAGAATGGTTCGCTGGCAACAAGCAGCTGGTCCCCTTTCCCAACAGTGCAGTCAAAGTCTCCCAGCTGGATATTGCCCTCACCATGATCAGTGGTGAGAAAGATGTTTGCAGGGCGCAAGTCGCCGTGAACTAGTTCCAGGCGTTCCAACCAAGCCAAAGCGCTTGAAAGTTGTCTGATCCACCGCTCCTGGGTTTGGTCTGGCAATGGCATACTTGGGCATTCGCGGATACGACTATCGAGAGTCATCGCTTGCCGATGAAGAAAAATACCCTGAGGAATACAGAGGGGACTGAGGAGGATATGAGGGTGTGGTCTCTCGCGTAGTATAGAATAAACCCGTTTCTCATGTTCAATCCTTTCGATGCTCTCTTTCATCTCGGCCTCCTGTGACGAGGCGGGGTTATCGAACAATGTTGGGCACTTCAAGACGACACGCTGGCTGACAGCAACGATCTGGCCTTTGGAGCCTCTAGCAATAATATGATCACAAGCTAGTGATGCAAAAGGCAGTCGCAGATGTGCAATCATATTGAGGGTACTAAGGAGAAGTATGGTCTAGAATAAAACCAGGAACCATTAATGTGCAGTGAAGGTTGGAGATTGTCAGACGATTTAGAGGCCACCTGCTCCCGAGGAAAGGCCGCACACATGCTTGACGCGTGGATGGATCTTTTCGCACATCTTGAAATACCTTTAAGTGTCTCCCGGTCGCTATGTCAGAAGGGGTCTTTTCACTCAAGGTATAATTACACTCACAGGCATATTGGTGTATTGTCAGAAAGTTTTGTGCTATTGGTTTGTTTCTCTTTACTACTCCGCAGCAGATTCCGATCGTTTTATGTTGCTGAAGGCCAAACCAAAATGCTCTGATGGATGAATTGATCGAGAGACAATGTTATGCAGTGTTCAACACATTCGTGGCGCTGCCCAAACGCCGCCTCCTGCCAAGCCCTTCTACGATCTCTTCTTCTTGATTGACTTGCGCTCCATGGCCACGGACCCGACGATAGTAAGCAGTGCCAAAGCCAACGGTATATACAAAGTCTGCACAACCGCGTTTTCATACCCAGCCAACACGCTCTGCAACCTTTCGGGCCCAATTGATTCTCTTAATTTAGAAAGTCCCGCCTCTTGAAGTTCTGTAATGTCTATCTCTGGCGAAGCGGCCCGGATCTCATCAGCCAGACGGGCTTGAAATAGTGTCGCCGAGGCGCAGATCCACAGCGCGGAGCCCATTCCAGAACCGAAGGACAAGACTGCACCACCAAGAGAGACGTCTTCAATGGGCAGCACCGCCTGCAAAGCTACTTGCGGGCCCTGTAAACCTAGACCAACTGCTAAGCCGAGAAAGGCGAGGAGAGCAACGGCCTTGACGATCTGCTCTTCGAGATTCAGCGTGGTGAGGAGGCCTGAGGCGACAGGTGTCAAGACACTCGTGGCCAACATAAATGCTTAGAAGCTGTCAGATATGAATGGAGATTCGGAGGTCTCACTTACGGTAGTAATATCCAGTCCACGTGGTGCCGACGCCAGAAATGATCAAGGCAATGGCCAAGCCTCCAACCATGGGAAGGGCCAATAAACCTGCTCTCGTAGGTGAGTATCCTCGAACGCCTTGGAAGTAGATAGACATGTAGAATTCCGTGACGGCCAGGACCCCTTCGCAACATGCTCCATACCACATCCCTGCGATGATGCTCCTTTGCTTCAAGATTCGCGGTGGTAAGAGAGCGTTATCGCCTTGATGATATTGCAGATACCCGAAGCCCACAAAGAGGAGTACGCAGAAAACAAGGGGCACGATAATCTGCCAACTGCCCCAGCCAAACTTGGAGCCTCCCCATTGCAGTGACATGAGCAGGCAAGTAATGGCAGGCACCGCTAGCAGGGTGCCGATGAAGTCAATCTTTTTGAATTTTTCTTTCAAGGTGAGAACCGTCGCATCAGCTCGATTCGTAGGTTGTTCATGGACACCATAAGCTGTCAGCACGAGACAAATAACACCAAGTGGTACATTCACGCCAAAACACGCCCTCCACGAGAATGCGTCGATCAGAGCACCCCCAATGGTGGGGGCAGTGATAAGCCCAATACTCTGTACAGCGCCGAAGAAGCTGCTGCTTATGGCCTGCTTGGAAAGAGGGAAGCACTGTCGGAGGAGTTTGAAGAAGCCGCCGTTGATAGCTCCTCGACCGAGGCCGCTGATGGCACGGCCAAGGATGAAAACCGCTGAGGAGGGTGCGAGGGTGCATATCAGGGCGCCTATCTCAAACGTTGCGATGCCGAAGAGGAAGACGGCCTTGATAGAGAAGAGAGTGTAGATTTGGCCGAAGCTACGTAAGGTTAGTGATGAGTTTGATGGTAGCGGAGATAAGCACATACAAGAAGACAAAAGCGCTGAGCGTCATGCCACTACAGTGAAGGTTAGATCTCGGGTCATTCTCCTGGGATGACTTCAATCCTTACTATGCAGCTGAGTACCATCCAATATCGGCTATAGTCTGAAACTCGTCGGTGATACTTGGTGCAGCCACAGCGACAATGGTGAGGTCCTGTCAAGAGTCAACGACTAACGGAAAAGATATGGAGATCCATCGCTGACTTACAAGTCCACTAAGGAAGCATGCGATTGCCATCGATGCCATTGTCGACCAAAGCTTTGGCCCGGTAGGAAAGACTATGTTCTCTTCACTATCATGAGGTTCTTCCACCACCAGTTCTTCGATCGGTCGGGCATGTTCGGCGCTCACAGATATTTGCACAATGGAGCTGTCGAGGGGTCGTTGAGTTACTGTTTCGGAAGCCATCGTGAGATATTCTGTATCGGGTGCCCCAGTGAGGCTAGATTTGGAAGATGAAGTTTATAAACCGCAGTAGTAGCGCAACATTCATCTTTTACAATTCCAAGAGCTGCCTGCGCAAGACGTATTGCTGACAGACGCGTTTAAGCTTACACCACCAGCTCCGGCTAATTGGCTAAATGACGTGTTTGGGGTCAAATGGAGGGTCGTTGCGTGTTTCTATTGAAGGAATTCTTGTACTCCAGGGAGCTCAGTAGCGGCTGGCCACTTGGTGCGCAAAAGATACGCGTCCGATGAGGTGGCTACTGATAGACGACGCAAGATATGTACTATTTGGATCAAGACTCATCGAAAACAGGGTTATTGCACAGCAGCGGGGTAAGACGGCCATTGCCTTGTCGTAACCTGGTACTTTAGCAACAGAGGCAAAGACAGCATTGTGTGTATATGACCAAAATAGCGGTTATGAACAATTGCTCATAGAATTATTCTCTGTATTACTTCTTTGATGCTGGGTAGTAGGCCCTCTGATATCAGGGAGCTATCACTGTTTGACCCTACCGAACTCAGTGGAGGCTGGGAGCTGAGCGCAGTAGACCAATCAAAGCCTTGCCATCCATCGGAATTACGCTGACCCGAGGTAAGCTGACCGACCCCAGCCGATCGATAATACCAAGAACACCAGACGGCGATACCGACAGCAGCGTCACCACGATAAGGCCATCGACCATGGCCCAACACCGCCGAAATGTCTCTCGATCAACGCATACACACTTGGCTCGGAAGTATATCGGACATCTTCGAGCCTTTGGCGCCCCCTGAGAAAAAGCGACCGTATGATGATACACACTCGACTCTCCGCCAGAAGCGACACCGGACAGAATCACCGACTCGCGAAGCCTCGGGGAACCTGGATTTGCAACTTCGACAGTTCAGCGCCAAGCGACAGCGGACGTTGTTAGACTATGGCGCTGTCTCGGGCGGAGTCAAGGGACCTGTGGCCGTGTTGCCGTCGTTGGTCCCGCGGCCACACAACTCTAATTCTCTACCTAAAATCTACAACCAAACCGACTACTTCTCCATGCAACTGTCCCCCGACGACCTCCCCGCGTCGCTGAGAACCTTTATCGACAAAGCCAACGAGATATCCAGAGGCGACGGCATTCTCCCCGACTCGGAGCGCAGTTGGATCAGAGAGACGAGCAGAATCACGTACTACCAGGACTGGGACTGGGCTCGTGAAGGTGCTCAGAGTGAGCGGTACTTTCACGCCGACCGCGAAGAGCTCGGGGTGACGCCGCACCTTGGTATAGTGAACAAGATCCTGTACCAGGCGCAGTTTTGCCAGACCTCTGGTGCTTCGCAGGCAGATTGGAACATCGAGGTTATACAGCGGATCCTTGAGGCTTCGCTGAGGCCGTTGACTGGGCCAGGATGCAGTCAACTCGTCGACTTTAGGTCAAGGTGCGCACCGTGTTACGCCTTTTAATTCTCTCCGTACTGTACTGACTTTATTCAGCACCGCCGCCACCGTCATTCCCGAGTATAACACCGACTCTCTACGACCCCGACAAACTGACTTCTCCATCTACGTCGAACCCGCCTGCGACCCCGACCCTCAAATCCTCCGCCAAGTGCATGATTTGCGCCATAGCCTCCCCCGCAGCACGTTCAACCACGTCGACCTCCCCACGTTACACGCTCGACCGATCGCCTTCAGCGTCGAAACTCTGCAGGACAATACCATGGGCTTTGCCGGTTTGCGCAAGGGCGTGTCCATGCTGCCGCATTGGAAGTTCCTCGAAGGGCTGTTGGTCAGGAGACACGAGGCGAGCGAGATGTTACAGAAGTGCGAATGGCAAAACGATGCTGCACTAGCCTGCGATTCCGAGGTTAACGCGTTGCCACCCCGGCTTCCCGAGTTCCTACCGGGCATTGTCATCCAGGGCCATAAATGGCATCTCGTCATTGCTGTTCCCCGGGGAGACAAGATGGGCTTTTACGAGAAGATTTCTTTTGGGAACACGGCCAGCTCAAAGGGGATCTACCAAATAATATGCGTGCTGCAACTGCTGCGACATTGGGTTCGGGAATTTTACTGGCCGTGGTTGCGTAAGCTGCTGATCAACTGGCCACGCCGACCTGGAGCCGGGCGATGAGGGCTGATGAATGACGAATGATGATTCCTGGAACAGTGATAGCGTATACGTTTCGAGCCTCTTCTAGTTGAATAAAGTGAATTGCTTTTGCTCTAATACTGGCATCGGTACCGTCTCATTGTATTGCATTACTTGCTCATCCGCCTCTTTATCTTGGATCATCCCCACTGAAGCACATTCTATTTGGTAGAGTAAACAATCTCGGATACTTCCTCCCTCGTGAGGATCTTGCCTGATGAGAACATAACATCCGTCATGGTCTTATCAATAATCTGCTCAATCTGCTCATCACTTGCAACTCCAACCTCCCTCAGAGTACCAGGCAAACCCATAAGCTTGACCAACCGAGCGACGCAATCCGCCGCCTCTGTCTCCTCCCATGCCAAACTTTCATTGAAGACCTTGACGATCCTTGCCTGCGCCTCGGGGTTCCTCGTCTTGGTGTATCGCAGCACCGCCGGAAGCATGATGCAGCTCGTGATCCCGTGCATCACCTTCCCCACGCTGCCGAGTTGATGCCCGATGGCGTGACTGGCGCCCATATTGACTCCATAGACGATGTATGCCATGAGCGCCATTCGACTTCCCGCCTGACACTTGCTCACTCCATCGACGAGCTCATCTTGGCCATCTTCCCCACGGCCCAAGCCCTCCTTGTACTCAACCAAGCCCTTGGATAGATCCCGCAGTGCTGTTTCGCACCACTCTCCCACATCCGGATACTTGGCACTCTCCGGGTTGCAGAGCGTCTCGACGCAATGGTCCACGGCGCGAATACCAGAACTCAACCAAAGCTTCTCTGGCGCCGTTCGAGCCACCCAAGGATCCATCAGTATCAGATCCGGAGCTCCTCCGTCCGACAGCGAAAAATGCTGCTTTTTGCCACCGCTGTTTGTGCAGCTCGCCTTGTAATTCCATTCTCCTGCTGACAAGCTGGTGGGTACCAGAATGAGCTTCACGCCCTCGGCCTTATTCATCTTGTCCTCGGGCGCAACGCCCTTTTCCTGGTCAATAAGTGCTTCCATGTCTTTCTCTTGGAAGCCTTTTGGCAAAGTGGCTGACATGAGGCGTGCGACTTTACAGGCGTCGGAGTATGACCCGCTTCCCACGCAGACGACGCAGTCTATCTTGAGATCCGTGATTCGGTGTGCAATGTCGATGACATCTTCATATGGGGAGTGCGATCCGACGCCCTCCTTGGCAGTGATTAGTCGATCGCCGAGTGCTTCTTTCAGATCGCTGATGGTTGAGGTATTTTTTGCGAGAGCCTTGCTGTGGACGAGCAGAATGCGCTGGGAACTCCATTCCTTGAGAGCTGCAAGAATGTCCTCCTTGCTGCGCGAGTTGAAGATTGCATCAGAGCCTTGACGATGTCCACCTTCAAGTTGGGGTATGCGGTATGACTCTAGCGAAGAGGTTGTCATGTTGTGTCAGTCGTCAAAGGTCGAACGTAAGTAGCAAGAGCTTTCGGGCGTCAGAGTTCTGTCGTAATCAGAGAAAGAATATATAGCCTTGACCTGTACTCGGTGGCTAGTAAGTGGGTTTAAGAGCTTTCCAAATCAAAGTGGGCTGGTGACGTCTTGCCTATGACGCTTTGCCGAAGTGCCGAACAACTAGCTATTCATGTTGACTTGGACGATTATCCTCGCAAGATCTGACAAGCAAAACTAATGTTATTAGGTAAGAATTACACCCGGGTCTTGTTAATTAAAATGGAATCTATTTTTTTACGTCAAAACTCCGTCCTGTTCGGAGTGACATAGTCAGTTCCTCCGCAATAGTAGACTTTTTGTATTCATCTCTGGTCTAGTGTTTCCATCTAGAATAGTAGATTGTCAGTCTAACACCTTATCTTTCAATCAGGCCGGAGGGAATGACGAGAACTTGAATGTGCAGATAGGTACCAGTATTTGCCTTTTTCCAACAGTCATCGCAAGTAAACATGCCCCACGTTGTTCGGAAAGACAGGCGACACGCTGAAGTATATTGCCTTTCGCGGCCCGAAGGGCTACCTAATGCCTTGCCCTTCGGGTTATAGAGAGGGGGCCTGACTCGTGTAGCTGGTGTTTTCAGTGGTTTTCAGCAATAGCTCACTAGAGTAATTGAGTTAACCAATGGCATATCGGGCCTAGAATGTTAACTAATGGTGTATTCATTTATTCTTAGTATACTTCGTGTTGGCTTTACTTTAGAAAGGCTCAGCCGGAAGATATACCTTCTTATTATGTTTAAGGCCAGGGGACTTGGTCATTATTGGGTTTGCCTTTGATCCCCTACATTTCCTTCAGCTCAGGAAATTAAATGGTGCCTCAGCCAGTAAAACAGTCAACTCGCACTCCACACCACAACCTACGAGCAATAGTCTTCAATAGTCTGGACTTGGCAACCCCGGTTTCTGCTGAGCAGAACAACAGTAAAACCATGAAAAATACTTCTTTTTTATCCAAAAAATTCATCCCCAGATTTCCCTCTTCCAAAGTCACAATGGTCTTCTCCTTACTATCTACGGTTTTCATCGGTTTGGTTGTCAGCATCCCCGGTGTCGCTGCTGGCCCCTGCAAGCCAAAATCTAGTCAATCTCTCAACGAGCAAAGCTCAACAATCTCGGCTACAAGCCTTCCTCTCGACATTTCCACGACAACAGTCTTGATACCTACAACTCAAGTTACATCTACCATCATCACTACAGCGTCCGACATTGACATATTCATGACAACAACCTTGGTCTCGGATTCAAGCACAATCCTGCCTTCGACAACAAGCCAAGCATCTGATCTCCCACCAGTGACGACTGTTGTTGCTGTACCCCAAGTCTATACTGGTGGATTTGGCACATGGTATCAACAGAATGGAAACTTTGTCCAGTGTGGAGGAACATATACGGATGATGACTTCATTGTCATCATGGACTATCGAAGATTCGATATGAGCCTTTGCGGTCAAAGGCTTCGTGTGACAAACAGTGACAATGGTCAATCTGTCGATGTCACTCTCGTCGGAAGTTGTCCAACCTGCTATAACGCGAACTCCTTGGATCTCTCTGTAGCAGCATTTGACGCTATCGGTGACCTGGAAGTAGGACAGTATCCTATCACTTGGCGTTACATCTAGGCACGCCGTGCCTTTACGTGTGTGACGGGTGGATTCGCTCGAAGATTGAAAGAAGACAGCACTGGTTCTGAGATCAGGATGTGGGAGGAAGCTGCTAGTCTTGATAAGTCCAAGATAAATCCAGAATTGTGCATTGTAGATACAGTTACTTCACTAATGTCCCCCCATCAGATCGCGAGTAGCGCAAGCCACCTTCCAATCCTCCGCGGAGGTACTTCCATAACAAGGCTCGATAAGTTAGAAGAGGAGTTTTTCATAAAATACAGAAGAATGAGTCCAGGCATTAAGCCCGTCTCATAGCATCATCCTTAATCAACCATGATACCCTCTAAGCCGCCCATCATAGCTACGAGCTTCGATTTGGCCAAATCTTTGTTTACCATAGCAATTCTTTCCTGAACATCTCTTCTGCTCCTTGACAACTCTCGTGCGATCTCTCTCCAAGAGAATCCTTCCTTAGAATCAACTGCCTCGTGCTTCAAGTCGAAGCCACCTTCACGGCAGCCCTCGGCCAGGTGCACGTTCTTCAGCACACCACGGTGTTTTCGAATCTTACCACCGATAATAACAGTCTCCACTTCCCTAACTCCGGCGTGACGAACGATGGCCGTCAAGGGGTCATGGTCAGCTGCGCAGCTGATAGAGGGAGAAGACGTGTCGAAAATAACCAGGTCCGCCAGTTTGCCTACGGCGATGGACCCGATATCCTTTTCCATCTTCAATGCACGAGCTGCCTTAATCGTAGCTAAATTGAACGCCTCCTGCACCGTTGCCCGCATCTTTCTGGGGTAGTGGCCGGCCGCAAAAGTCGTTGTGTTCTGTATTGCGCGGTCGCTCGCCAAAGCCATCTGCATTTGGTGCATCATACTCACTGGCCCACAGGAGTGACAATCAGCGCCAAGGCACGTCAAAGGAAGGTCTGCTCTGAAAGCTACAGGGTCTGCGCCTGAGGCCATGAAGATTTCGGCATCTGGAGTTGAAACGATGTAGGTTCCCGCTGAGGTGAGAAGAGACGCCTGTTGAGGTGTTGTTCCATTGCCATGTGTAAGAAGTATATCCGGTCCAAGCAAGCCACACGCATCCAATTGCTCTGGTACCCGAGATTGGCCTGTGTTTAAGAGTAAGTCATGGGGATGGGTCGTGAACAAGCTAGATTCTACGAACCTTTCGAGATTGGCCAATGTCTGTAGTGGCTCGTGATCAGCTTCACACCAATCTCCTTGACATGATTTAAAGTTTTAGTTATGACTTCTTCTGGCAGGAAGTAAGCATCAAAGAAGAACCCTATTTGCACCCTCTGATCGCTTCCAAATGGCGCCTGTGCACCAAGAGTATCCATTTGTGGCAGCAACCAATCAGGCTGCGGATTGCGGTCAAGTTCAAACGAAGACTCGGTCCACTCAGCGGCACGAAGGGGCATGACTCCGTAGCTGAAGATGGCTCGTATGCCGGATGTTATGGTGGCGCTCAAAGCTGCTGAGCCATGTTCAGGGCCCGAGCCCATATGCGCGTTGTCAACAACACAAGTTGTTCCGGCGTCTAGGGCTTCAAGACACCCGGCTAGTTGGCCCCAGAAAATGTCCTGAGGGGTAAAGTTGATGCTTTGGAGATTGGCTGGTATTGTATTAGCACCAACATTAGCACAATGTGCCAAGAGTCCTTGCATGAACTAACCTTCCACCATGTAGTCTAGCATAGTGCAATCTCCAAGCCTGCCCTTGAGCTGGCTTTGCCAAACATGATGGTGAGCGTTGATGAAGCCTGGAGCAACAATCTTGTCCTCGCAATCAATGACAGAGGCATGTTTCTGGTGTTCATCCAAGCCCTTACCCATCTCAAGTATACGACCATTCTCGATCAGGAGGTCTGTGTTTCTCGAAGCAATAACATTATCATTTGCATCGTGTTGCAAGATTGTGCCGTTTTTCAATAGTAATCTGTCACCCATGGTTTCAGCTCATGGGCATTTATTTTGATGTCGCTCACGGTTAAGGTTGGATGTTCTGGGTGACTTGTACCTGCCGGTCAAAGTGCAGATAATAAAGCTCGGGATCGGACATTTCGGACATGTAGAGTTCGGTGATGCGGGGTGACTAATCAGAAAAGACCGAACACCGGGCCCACTTTATGGGAGCGGACATCACAGCAAATGTCCGTACGCCGGAAGCTACCCTGCACCAACGGCAATGAGTGAAAAGAACAGGATTTGACAATCTATGTCGCTCTTGATGAGAGTAGTTTATTATATGAAATATCATGAGCTTATATCAGAGAGCTTCACTTTTGTAACAGTCTGTAGTTTGCTCACACTCAGACATTTAACTGGTGCCCGAATGTCTCCCACGAATAATGGAATCTGGGCCAACATTCTAGAGATGGTACGTGAAAAAAATACAAATAAACAGAACTTTGGCGATCTACGACCAAACATTGACAGCATCTCTGTGAAATTTCCGTCAACCATATGCTTGATAGCATACCGCCAAGCAGTAGTCACATATCCACATCTGCCGTTGGGGCCAATCATCACGGATCAATCACCTGGGGAAGTCAACCCCGATACTTGCCACCCGCCTTTTCAGCTTACCTTGAGAGGCTTAGGCCTCAAACGATGATTGGGTATCCTTGCCAGGCTCGCTTTGTGGGGCAATAACGGTTGGTATCGTCTAAACAGCCAGAGTCTAAGCAAAAATGGAAGATTTGACTGACCAGTACAAGGGTAAATGAATATCCCTTGACAATAGAGCCATGAAGCGCCTCCAAAGGGATAGCGCCACTCACGTACAACCGCACGAATGCATAGTAAGAAAAGGAAAATCTAGTTGTGAAGTCGTGCATAGCAAAACGACTTTTCACAGGACGATCTTAGAGAATTTGCCCCCATCCAAGCCTGTTCTCGGGTCAAACCGTGCCAAGCGATGGTGAAAAGGGAATCGCTCTCGAGCATTTTGCAACCCTCACGTGTCGGTTAAGCCCGGCTACAGACTACTCCTGCAAGCATTGCTACCAACTAGGTAGGAAAAGGCTAAGCATAGAAGGACTGGAATCGCTCATGGAAGCTTTTAGTGGCAATTGGGTAGAAAGAGGCTAGATTGGATCTTGTATGATGCCTGTGATTGAATTGATCACAAGAGGTGCTTTGATTAGTGCATTCCGGAGTCTTTTCTCCAATTTTCCTTCGTCACCCGCCAGGGCCGCCACCACCCCGTGGGGGAAGCTGAGACAAAGACCAGGGCGAGATCCTGGAAAGTGTTCTTCCCCCTCAAACAACAGGTCTCACCAATCCCTTACGAAGACTACGCGCTTGGTGCGCTACATTTGGCGTGTGTAGAATATGCGTTTTGAGGCATGATAGACAGCGCTTGCACCAGCCAAACGGCGTCGAACAGGCCAGGTGCAACATATCTGTGGCTTTACGAGTCAGTCTAGCTCAGCTAACTTCGTAGGGATGACTGCCAAGAAACAGTCGAAACAAGTGAGCCAGGGAGCTACCCTTGCAAACGGGCATGCGTGATGCTCAAGAAGATCGCTCACTACACAAGCCAACATGAAGATTCAAAGGCCTCACTCAAAGTTGCTGCAGCATAGCATCAATATTGAAAACACCTCATTGTCTGACTCGCACATCACCTAGGTTCAGCACCTGTCGGGCCAATGGGCCGCCGAGGTCACACATCTCCAGCGCCACACCATCTACAAGAAGCTATTTTGGTAGAAGCTCCTCAACAGCTCATCAGCTCATCATCAGCCTTGCTCAACTAAAACCAAAACAGAGCGATAACGCCGATGCCGGTCGATAGCGTGGTCTTGGGCACTTCTAAAGGCCCGAATGGCACAAAGCCTTGGGAACCCGTTGGGCAGAGGAGCAGCGAATCGAGACCTGCCATAGAGCTCCCGGGAGATCGACGCAGATGCCTCTTGGCATGCTAAGCTTATTTAGTGAAGACGCCAACGGCCGTATTGTCGGTCCGACCTCCACAGGCTCTCCACAACGGCCTCCACGATCCTAGACCCGTTAGAGTATAACTGCTGGACAGAGCTCGGATAGCGGCCTCTGCAAGGGTTCTGACTGGTCATGCAGGTTCATAGCTTGTTTTATGGTCCTTCCCCAGACAGGTCTCGATCCCTCTCTGTCCGGCTCAAGCGACGCTAGGCATGGCACATGGAGGGGGCCCAGCAACAATTTTCGCTCTGGGTTGGGGTCATGGAGAAGCGGGGCAAGACTAGGTAAGCTTGTTTTTGCACCCTGGAGAAATGTTCACCCTCCACATCGTCTCCAAGTCTGGGGCTCTGAGGAGTGTTGTTGGGGAAGTGGGTAGTCACCTTTAGTGTCGGCGCGATAAACTCGAGCTATTCAAGGTGAGTCCGGGGAGGGGGAGATTCGTAGCTACTCAAGCTAAGTCTGAAGGTGGGAGATTGGTATAAAGATCCATGTGAATCACCGTCGATATCTTCTTTTTCTCATCAGCTCTCATCTCATCTCCTCATCCATCTCATCACCCTTCAATTGATAGATATCTTCATCTTATCTCATCTTTTATCACAATGGCTGGTGGTGCTATCCCTATCGCTGCCCCCCAGCTGGCGGGCGGCTACTTGACTGGTCGCGCTCTCATCTTCCCCCTCTCCCTCGTCATCTCTCTCTTCTTCCTCTGGGGTTTCTCCTACGGTCTTCTCGATGTCCTCAACAAGCATTTCCAAACCGTTCTCGGCATCACCCGTCTCGAGTCCACTGGTCTCCAGGTTATGTACTTTGGCGGTGGTTACCTCCTCTTCTCTCCCGTTGCCGCCGAAGTTCTCAAGCGCCGCGGTTACAAGCAGACTATCTTGATGGGTCTTTCTCTCTACTCTCTCGGTGCTATCCTCTTCTGGCCTGTCGCCCACGCTGCCGACTCCAACGCCAACGGTAAAGCTGTCTTCGGTGGCTTCTGCGCCTGCACTCTCATCATTGCTTGTGGTCTCGCTACCCTCGAAACCTCCGCCAACTCTTACGCAGTCGTGATTGGCAATCCTGCCTCGGCGTCTGCCCGTCTCCAATTCTGCCAGTCTTGGAACGGTGTCGCTTCTTTCATTGGACCTCTGATTGCTTCCAAGTTCTTCTTCTCTGGAGACAACGCCAACAGCCTCACCAATGTCCAGTATGTCTATCTTGCTGTCTCCTGTGCCGGTGCCGCCGTCGGTGTCCTCTTCTTCTTCGCCAAGCTCCCCGAGGTCACTGAGGCTGTCATTGAGGACGAGGCTGGCCATGCTAGCCAGGGCTCCATCTGGAAGCAGTGGAACATGTGGTTCGCCTTCGGTGCTCAGTTCTGCTACGTCGGTGCTCAGGTTACCGTTGCCACTTTCTTCATCAACTACGCTCACGAGAACGGTGGTATCGCTACCAGCAAGGCCAGCACCATGCTGAGCTACGCCCTCATCACCTTCACTGTCGGTCGATTCGTCGCTACTGGCCTTGCCATGGTCTTCCGCGCCGACTTCATCATGGTTGTCTACTCCTGCTGTGCCATTGCTCTCACTGCTTACTGCAGCGCTGGTAAGGGTGTCGCCAGTGTCGGTGTCCTGATCGCCATCTTCTTCTTCGAGGCTCCCATGTACCCTACCATCTTCGCTATGGGTACTGCCAACCTCGGCCGACACACTCGACGCGCTGCTGGTATCCTTGTCATGGGTGTTTCTGGTGGTGCCGTGTTCCCTCCTATCCAGGGTGCTATTGCCGATGCCAAGGGCACTCGCATCAGCTACATTGTCCCTACTATCGGCTTCGTCTATGTTCTCGGCTACGTTACCGTTTGCTGGGTCCGCGGCGGCATGAAGATCATGGCTCCCAAGACCACCGACACTGTTGTTGACGAGATCACCGACAACGAGAAGAGCGATGTCCTTGTTGAGCAGTTCGAGAAGAAGAACGCCAACGATTTGGCTTAAATAAAGGAAATAGATAACGCTTAGAAGAGCATCTACGGGGTTTACGGCACTTTATGATAAATAGTACAGGATATACTACTAGAATCAGAATTTAATGTTTATGTTTTATGATCACCACATCACGTCTTCAGCATTGATTCGCATGAAAGTGTCTACCATTCCTTTAATGCTTGCCTTCTGAAATGTAACCTAATAAGCCTAGCGCAGTACGCGCCATGATCGGCCACTCTTACTCGGAGCCCTCCGTCTTTACCACCAATCACGACCACCTAAACTGTCCATCCTGCAAAGAGGCTTCGTTAGAGCTAATGTAGCCACTAAGTATGTCTTTGACCTGAAATGGCCATGTACGAGCAAGAATTTAGGCCATCGCTTGTGTGAACAGCTTTACAAACTTGGAGAGAAACGTGTTGGGTAGTGGCATATATCCTACAAATATGCCTTGAATCCTGCACTTGCCACTCAAGCCCGTCCATTGTCTGCTTGTTCTCTATGGCCGTCTGAGGCTGGCACCGCCTTTGCCACATTTCTTACACCGGCATTGTTGAGCCTCAACAGGGACCATATTTCTGGGGCCACTGCATGGACAGTATCCCAATAAAGGAAACTGCAGGACAGAGTACAGAAGTTCTTTGACAAACTCGGGACACTCAATGACCAGCTCATCGAATGCGTCTCGGACGATAGATAAGGTTGTTGGTCCGTCCCCGCCCAAAATATTCCTTGCAAATGCCAGGGCAGGATCCCGGAGATCTCGCGAGCTTTCCGGGGTCAATGTGTAGACGTACGGCATGGAGGAGAGAAAGTCGTCGATATTCAAGTCTTCATGTAGCGCTGAACAGTATTTCTTGGCCGATAGATCCCTAAGGCCTTGGATATCGTACTTGTCACCCAGGGAATACATTACGGCATGTATGGAGAGCGCTGAGTCGATGTAGGTAGGAGTGTCATGGTCGGGTACACTTGTCTGTAATGAGTAGTCGCCGGTGTAGAGATAGTCCACCATAAGTTGCACCATATCGGGCTCATCAGACGTTAAGTCATATGTACCGAATAATGCTTCCTAGAGTCCATTAGTAACTGATCAATAGGCCCCCAAAACCCTTGTTACCTTGAATCGACCGGTACATGCTGCGCGAAAGACTGGAGACTGACTGCATATGATGATCTTATGAACTTGGATGTCTCTCCCTTGACAAGTAAAAGTGAAGTCGGTGAATTCACCATCATCGCGGGCTCTGTCGAGTTAGTAAGCCCTCGTACTCTCATCATGGCGGGATATGCAACACATACTGCACTATGCGTGCTCTGGTCTCGTGTAAATCCATGGCGGCGAAGGATGACAAGACGCGACAAACCGCACGCTCAAACTCGGGTCCAAAAATAAGGAAGAAAAGAAATAGAAACCTACTTAATGGCCAGGCGTACGGTTCCTTCTTCTTAAACTACTGACTGGTGTGGTGCCTGATTCATGCGCTGACCTCACCGTCGAGGCATAGGGTGCTCGAATTGGTTAATTGACAGGCTTAGCGGCACAACCATCGCGCCACTGGCAACAGAGTTCATAACTATTCCATTGGGCCACATGCACTCTCTCATGCTGTTCTACCCCTTAATTCTTACCGAGATACCGGTAACTTGAATTATTTAACGTTTTCGCTCACTACGATAGTTATATATAGTTCTACTGAAGAATTCTAATATTTACAGTAATATTGAGTTTAATATCATTAAAATATCTATAGAAGTATATATAATTTATAATAACTTAAGACTTCTTTGGTATCTATTTAGGATATAATCATTTGAAAGTTATATAAAATCTTTTAAAGAGCAGCGGAAAATATACACAAGAGCCTTCCATCAATTCACATGCTCTCTTGTTCTCACAGCTCTGGATTGTCTGCCCTATCTAAGAATCGATAGAAATCAAGGATAGATCGTACGAGAATAATGGCGTTGTCAAAGTCAAAATTGGGTCTTGTGTCTAATTTGATGTACTGAGGTGTCGGCATTAGTCGAACATCAGGGCGCGCATTGTAAGTCTATAAGAAATCCTACTGAATTGAAGGATAGAGGGTATGTAGGTAGTATTCACCTGCGTGACGGCGCAGGCTAGAAATCTCGTTTATTACCTTGGCGCCGTCTTACCTGTATTTTATTGATAAGCAGCTCAAGCCGTAATTGGACTGCTTAAGATGGTCAGAGACTCACCTGCATGACGTGATGTTACTACCCCAGAGACAGGAAGGAGTTCACTGCGCCCGAACAGGGTTTCACATCCCAACGATTAAGTCAGTTGGCACCGTCGGTCACGGACTATCACCTGCAGAGAATGTCTACAAAGGGCGTCAGACCAGCGAGATAAGCATCGTTCTGCGCTTACAATTTACCAACCAAAACGTCGAATCTCTTCAACGCGATAATGTCTTCTCAGCAAGAACTCAGAAACGTCATCGAGCAAACAACACGACAATTCTTGGGTGCCTATAAAGACGCTGGGAAAGCGAACGATCCGACTATAGTCAACCGCGACGTGACCGAATCCTGCAAGCGTTACTTTCTACCAGCCGGTGTTCTTGAGCTACTCGGGGCTCCTGCAGCATTCGCCTTGGACAACGCTACATATGAGGAAGGAATGGCCAGAGATCTCGAGAAAGCCTCAGTTGAGCGGACTGATATCTTCAATTTGACCGTGGATACTGAGGCACGCAAGTCGGCGGCAACAACCATCACAGACATGGTGTTCAAGGATGGCGAAACAGTTGTTATGGAGCATTCCTAGGTTTTGGACTTCAACGAGGATGGCTCTAAAGTTAGTAATGTCGTTGAGTTTTGTGATATGGATGGCGTTCGCAAGTTGATTGCTAAAGTGTACACTGAGAACTAGGGGAGAAGGTTAGCCGAGGATGCTCATATAAGATTACAAGCAGATCAACTGAATAAGAGAAACCACCAATTCTGATACCACATCACTGGCGCTTTCGTATTATATACTCTCACTTTGTCTGTATTTGACAATTTACTGCCTCCTGTAAGCTCCAGTGCTAGCTTCGATGGAGGAAATTGTAGCCTGCCATTGACTGAAAAGGCTTCCAGACGGGCCTCCAGCCTCAAGGCACTCGAGAAGTACGAATCGGCAGTACAGACCTCGTTACTCTAAGAGAGTCAATCATTTACGCGAGAGAGAGACTTGACGAGGTTGAGGAGTCCTCAGCTCTACTAGTCAATTGGAATTAAGAACGTGTTTTCGAGGTTAAATGCTATCTAGTTCGACGTGCTATTGACACCTGATGTGTTAATCGAAGCTGCCAATATGACCAAGGAGTGTCTCTTCACACGATTCAACTTCTAAATGCGTGTAGTTGTGACACGGTAGTGCAATCGTTTTAATTTGTTCAGTGCTGATTCCAACGTCTTCTACTCATAAACACCCGTCCACCGGTCACGCTGCTTGCATGCGAATGACCTTGTCGCAGTTCAGTAAGCACTTTGGATCAAAGGCGTTCTTCATCTGCATTTTTCGAATTAGTCTCAGTACGCAATGGTTTCCCAGGCAGACTTACCGATCGCATTGTATCAACAGCTCCCTTGCCAAGCTCCTTTTCCAAGTAATCTCTCTTCACAAGCCCGACGCCATGCTCGCCCGTTGCCGTGCCATTCATCTCGATCGCCTTATCCACCATCCGATGTACGATATCCTCGGCAACATGACGTTTGTCCTCCGGGAATAGCAACAAGGTGTGAAAGTTGCCGTCTCCAACGTGTCCCACAATGGAACCCAGTAACCCGGACTTTTCTATATCATCTTTGGCAAACTCGATGATGTCAGAGAGTCTGCTCAAAGGAACCGCAACGTCAGTTGTCCAGACTTTGTCGGTTGGTGACTTTCTCATAGCAAGCATGCTCCAGAGTGCGTTCTTCCTCGCAGACCACAACTCGTCTCGTTCGCTCTCATCAGAGGCAAAAGTATACGCCGTGCTGCGATTGCGCTTCGTGATGCTCCCAACCTGCTTGGCAAGATGCTGTACGATGAACTCATCGCTACCGGTGAACTTGAAGAACAAAGTAGGCTCTTCTTTCCATTTGAGTCGAGTCAAGGCAGACTCGTTGATGCTTCTCATCTGAACGTCATCCAGGATCTCAACAGCCGCGACTTGAATACCACTGGCTAACACCTCCCGCACCGCAGATGTCGCGTCCCGGAGCGTGGGAAAGGTACATACAGCCACAGCCTCACAAGGAGGCTTGACTGCTAGTTTCAGCGTCGCTTCTGTAACAAGACCAAGGGTTCCCTCGCTTCCGATAAAGGTTCTCGTCAAATCATAGCCTGCACTTGACTTTCTTGCTCGCTGGCGAGTCTTGATAATGGTTCCGTCAGCAAGAACCACTGTCAATGACAATACCCAGTCTTTCATAGTGCCGTATGCTGCGGCGTTGGTCCCAGAGCAGCCGGTGCCGACCATGCCGCCAATCATTGCACCAGGACCTGGATCTGGGGGGAAGAAAAGGCCATGTGCCGCAAGTTCCTCGTTCAGGTCCATCCAGCCTATCCCAGGCTGCACGACGCAGTCGAGGTCGAATGTGTTTAGTTCCACAATGTGGTTCATTCGACCAAAGTCGACACAAATACCCTGGAAATGAGGAATGTACTGGCCCTCAATTGAGGTACCGCCTGAGTAGGGTGTCACTGGCAGTCGGCGTCGGAAGCACACTTTCATTAGTTCCGAGACCTGCTCAGTTGTCTCTGGGTAGAGGATGACGTGGGAACAGACGGCAGTTTCTTCTGTCCAGGCGTACGACTGATAGTCTGATCCAGAGTGCGTGACAAGATCTGCTCGCTCTGTAGATACGTTCTCGGCTCCTAGTATCACCGCAAATTCCTTACACGCAGCCTGAATGTTTGCCACAGAAACATCGTGTTCAATTTTGGGCGTGTTCGAGAGCGACTGTGTTGATGACTGCCTAATTTTGATCGACCGGTCACCGAGGGTTAGAGCGCCAACAAGGCCGATTGCCGCCAGCCCGAATGCATATGATCCTGTTTGTTACCGTGTTAGACAATAAAACAAGTGGGATATCTGTCAGACTCGATTCAAATGTACCTATATGGCTTCTTTGACTGTTTGTAAATTGTGCAGCAGGTGGCTGTGACACGTTCGAGACTGAGCGGACGTGCTGACCTGAGCCGAGAGCAGTAGAAGAAAGTAAACGGCTTGAGCTTAGCAAACGCAATGGCCTGCACCTTTTAGACATAACTTTTGTGGTAGAGGGGACTCCCTAAAATGACTGCCACTTGATGATTTGGGCGCAGCTAAGGATGCAACGACTGGAAATGGTGGGGGAGATCTATTGTCAAACACAAAGTGCTCTTCTGTTTCTCTTTTAATATAAGTACGCATTACGCTCTGTTCATCCGTGTCCGATAGTTATAGCTCCTTCGTAGATTATGGGGGCGCCATCGGCTATGGGCCATATGGAATCTCTCGGCTATGGTGTACTGGCTGGGTCCCCGGCTATGGACAGCAGTTCTTAGGAGAACCGGACAAACAACATCAGCTATTGATGTTAGATCAATCTACCCCGCAAAATGGCTCACTAGTGGGCATCTCACTAGAGAATCTAGAGACTTTGGCGTTCTAATGCCTCTAGAAGAACTATCACCCCGCAATTCTTCAACTCACCAGACGCACCAAGCAGGATGCCAAGGTAAACGAAACTCGTTGCATTATGAGGTCACAACCCAAAGACAAGGTCTGATGTCACTCATAAAAACCCATCAAATCAAAGAAGCTCCGAACTAGCTATCCCCAGATCGGCCAAAAAATACATAGCCTGGTATTGGGATGAATCAGGCTGCGGAAAGTCTATAGCATCGCTCGAGTGCGTGTTTGAAAAGACACCGTTTGCCAAATACGCCGGCCAGAATCTGCCTCCTTCTACACCAACGCAGGCCTCCCCGGTATCCTGACCAAACATGAAGTTTGTGTCGTCAAGTCCAAGATCTGGAGCGGGATAACTGGTTTGGTCGTCTGACGTGTGCATTGCTGCTAGGACATCATGTGCCTCTTCAGGATTGCAGGATGCCCTCGCCGAGTCTCCTGAGCTTGGTACACCGACCGTGTGTTCGTCGCTGAGGGGGCTGGTTTCCCTTCTTTGGGCTTCTCCCGCCATGTTAGCCTCGGAACGGCTCAGAATATCCATGAAGAAGTTCCTGATCCACCGTGCAAGGATATAGACTGGTTCAAACTGCTTGAGAGCGAGTAAACCACGGCGGATTTTACAGAACAGCTGGTCACTCCTTGGTGATGTTGCACTGCCGTCTGCCGCAAGAGCCATCATAGAAGAGAAGAGAGCAGATACGCTAAAACAAATCAGAATTTTACCCTTGAGGTTAGCACTCGAGACTCACTAGATCATGGGAAAGTGCTCTGGAGTCCAGTAAAGTAACGAATTCTCCACCAGATTAAACACCTGTGTTGCGGCATCGAGAATAGGTTTGATCTCCTTCGACTTGTTGCACTGTCGCTGCAGTCGCTGATAGAGGTTTACTAAGTAGTAACTGATCGTTTAGCCAAAAGATAATGTGTAGAATGGGCTACCCACTGGTAGCAGACTTCCAGGGTAAGACTCAGGTGATGATTTCCGTTGGAAAGGTTCAAACCCCGAGAATCATCGTGCCAGGATTGCAAGGTCGTCTGTATATCATGCATCGCTTTCTGACGTACTGATGCGTCCTTACTTAAAGGGAGACGTGACGGCGAGCAGTGTAGGAAGTATAATCGGGCCACTATCAACTAGTTTAGTATGAACTGGTCCTGCGACCGCCAACTTAACAGACGTTCTTTCTTACCGGCCTTGCTCAGTTTGGCTTGTGCAATGACGTATTGGGCTGTTTCCGGGGCTTCCTCCGAAAAGTCCTGCACTACAAGTTCCTCCAAATCGTAGTCCAAATCGTTGATCACCATAGGGGTTCCAGTAGAGATGGCAATCTGACGGTCGCGAATCTGGTCGGTCAGCTGATATTGTCTGGCAATAAGCTAGACCAGTACCTACATAGAGGCACCACCAGATACATTTCCATCGCAGTCTTTCCTCAGGTGGCATTTGACTATTGCTGGTACTTCTGTGATAGCCCGTACACTGTGCAGATCTAATAGCAGCGGCAAGCCACCAGTGGCAGTCGCGGTAAGCTGTAGCATTTCCAAACCAGTAGTGGAGCAAGTAGGAGGAGAGAATCATGTGCATTCGGCTGGATTCTCGATCGACGTCGAACGAAGCGCTGGCTTTGTTGAAGAGGCTATGGTTGGCGTCTAATCGAGTGCTGTGCCCCATGAGGTGCAGTACCTCCAGGTCGCAGTGTAAAGAAGCAACGAAGAGAACACTCCGCAACAAGGTGCCCGACATTGTCCCGTCGTGAAGGGAGGTGAAGAATGATTTCCTTCCTAGAATTGGACAGAATGCATGGAAACGATCAAAGTAGACCTTGATCAGACTGTCAACTAGTTCTGGTGACGGGAGATTCGATAGGTCGGGCTTCTCGCGAGACAAAGGTAGTCTACTGGAAAGGTTGTCCCTTGTTTTGTCAAGGGAGATGCTTTGAACTGTCTCATTACAGTCGCCGATCGGGCGGTGGACGCTTGTATGGCCGGGAGTGTAGCCCCTCATAACATAAGATGCATACCAACTTTCACCAACGACACTTGGCTGCATAGTGGGAGTAGTTTGCGATGGGCTTACATTCTGGATAGTAGACGGCATGTCCGTAGCGTTGTTACTTAACCGTAGCTCATCTCTGTTACTTCGTTGTACTTGAAGTGAAGAGGTGCCATTGGCTATGTCCCGTCTTGTAGCGTTATTGATAGCCCTCGGGATCTCCACGTTGTGACTGGTAGAGCTTTGGGGTGATTGAGCATCAGGCACGAAAGCGTATCGCCCGTCCGGGCCTCTATACGACAGGTATCAGAGCGGAGTTACTATGAGGCGGTAAGAGTCTACCTTCGACGCCTGGACTGAAGCAGGGTACACTGCTCATGGTTGTTACTCTTCCTGCAGGCTGAACAGGGCACACCAGTAACCGATCCGTCACACTTTGTTCTTCGCCTGTTGCATCGCTCACAGGCAGTGCCCCTCTTCCTGCCGTGATTCGGCGTTCGCCTTATAGCTCGTTGACGTGGGCTTAGTTGTTCCATGGAACCGGATAGTATTGCAGATTGAATTGGATTGTCACGCCAGGAAGCAGTCATTCTTCCCCGTGTGTTGAAATCCGGGGTATGGACGGATCGGAGTGAAGGATGTGACTAGCGATGGACTTACCCCGCATAGTGCAAAGGCGCCGGAATCATCTTATGATGCAACACAGGGCCCCTATTTGCCAGTATCGGTGGAGACATCTCCGGGAGCGTCCATGTCCATCGGCTATGGTCCATAGCCGATGGACGCCACCCCTATCGCGTATGGTTCAGAAGCTGTCGTCTACGCTATATGCGCCTATCTCTAACAGCTTTAGATCCATTGTGCTGGAAACAAACAAACAACAAAATCTCAGTCAAAGCCGCCCATGTATAAAATCAACCCCAGCTTCCGCCTTCAAACCAACATCTACTATCAACACCGCCTGAATTTTCTTCAATGGCAATCACAATGACCGACAGGCGCAATACATCCCAGTTTGATATTGACATGTTTAAGGCAGACAACCAAGAGATTGAGCGAGCTGAGACGAAAGATCATGTTCAAGACACCCACGACGCTAAGCTGGAGAGGAGGGTTCTAAGAAAGGTTGACCTTCGTTTGTTGCCCATCCTCGGCTGTCTCTACACGATTGCCCTCGTGGACCGATCCAATGTCGCTGTCGCTCGTATATCGGGCATGGACGACGATCTAGGTCTTGCCGAGGGCAATCGCGTGTCTATTGTACTAATGGTCTTTTTCATCGGATACATCATCTTCGAGATTCCCAGCAACGCCTTCATCCACAAACTCGGTGCTGCGAACTGGCTCGCTTTTCTTGCCTTTGCGTGGGGCCTGGTATCTCTCGGCATCGGCTTTCTCAACAACTGGGCAGGCCTTGCGGTCCTGAGAGCCATCCTGGGCATTTTGGAAGCTGGTTTCTTTCCAGGTATTTGTTTACTTCCTTACTTGAATATGGGCACCATGCTGACCGCTGCTAAGGCTGTGTCTATCTTGTGTCTTCTTGGTACAAGCGATACGAGGTGCAGAAACGCATGGCAGGATTCTTCCTGACAGCCTCTGCGCTCTCTGCATTCGCCAACATTCTTGCCTATGGCCTGATCCAGATCTCGAACCACCATCACTACAAGGGGTGAGTACCTCTCATGCATCTATAACAGAAGCGGTGGCTGATTCTTCCAGATGGCGCTGGATCTTCATCGTCGAGGGCGCCATTACAGCCGTTGCTGGCATTGGCTCGTGGTTCATCATCGTCGACTTCCCCGACTCTGATAAAAACACATTTCTCAGCATCGAGGAGCGCGCATTCGTCAAAGCTCGACTGGCTGAGGACCGTGGCCCCGAAAAACGAGAAAAGGTAACAGCTACGGTTGTCGTCAAGACAGCCGCCGACTGGAAGCCGTGGGCCTTCTCTCTCATGTACATGGCTGGCGCCGTTGGAGTCTATGCCTTCCTGTTCTTCCTGCCCATCATTCTGCGGGGTGGTCTCGGTTACTCCCTTGAGCTATCCTTCATCCTGAGCACTCCTCCATCGCTCTTTGCCGTCGTGGAAGCCATGGCCATATCTTGGCTTGCTGACAAAACAAGAATGCGAGGGCCTTTCGTTATCTTTCAGGGTGTCATCGGCATTGTTGGTCTTTGCATGACTGGGTTCCTCGGCGCCCCAACTCCTAGATACATCGGCACTTTCCTGGGTGTCGCCGGCGCCAACGGATTGGTTGTGACAACGCTAGCATGGCAAGCCAACAACACTGTGGGCGATGCTCGCCGTGCGGTATCTACTGCTATCCTCATCAGCATGAGCGGCGTTGGGGGCATTTATTCGAGCATGGTATTCCGTAAGATGCCCTCCTACTTTTTGACTTTTCTCTCATCTAATGCCATACCAGGTCAACAGGACGCTCCTAACTATATCCCGGGGCTTATTGCTGTTATGGCAATTAATGTCGCAGCTGTTGTAGTTGCTGCTTTGACTATGCTTTTGCTTCGATATCACAATCGACAGGCAGACCAGGGGAGGTACCTATGCGAGGGTAGAGAGGGGTTTAGATATACTTTGTAGAGCGTTCTGAATTGCTTGCTCATAGTAGACAGTAAAGAAGTCTAAGTTTTCGCGTTATTTTAAAATAGGTTGGGCGAGTCGATCCCGGTGACTGTGGAGGATGAAGCACATGACAGATGGGGATTAGTGTCAAACGATAGCAAGTGGGGGTCACAGGACGGATAAAGTATATTCCGTCAGAGCTGTCTGAAGACACCACGCCGTTGACGTGAATACCCTCTCGGCGGAACTCGGATAGATAGATGACCCCGGAAGCTTTGTATGGTTCTTAAATTGACTATGCCCCATGCGGATACTAATAGCATCAATATCGTCTCTGAAGCAAGATTCTGCATCCTCTGTTTACCTAATATGCCAAGGAGGCGCTAACGAGGCTCAAAACCCCACCTTCCAAAGCCAACCTGCTTTCCTTTTTAGTCATAGACCATTATTTCCAAGGAACTTCATCGGTGAAATTCTTCAGTTGTGATATTTGACTCACATCTTTGATTTAACACATGTGACGGAGCCCAGTGTCTAGGCCACGATAAGTTCCATCGGTGCCCCTGTTGTCCTATCTTGGAGCACTATGATGGACTCGGACAGCAAGGCGAAGCGGAAAAGAGCTCGAGGTCCCAAAGTTAGATCCGGCTGCCTCACTTGGTAAGTTGGCATCGATCGCTTGTAGGACACGTGGCTAACTAGAACAGCAAGTTCGTAATTTCACAGCAAATGTGCTCGGCCTCATGCTGATGTTCCTTCTGCAGAATACGCCACCTCAAGTGCGATGAGAGAAAGCCAATCTGTTCTCGATGTGAGAAAGACAAACGAACATGCGATGGATATATACCAGAGTCGGAGTGCAAGTACAAACCTAGAACGCCAGGCCTGCATCGAAAGAAAAGCGAAACTCCATCGCAGCGTCTCCCAGCAGGCTCCAAGATTTTGGTCCCCGCAGGTCTATCTCCAGAGACATTCAGCTCATCTATTGAGCTGGATCTTTGCCATCACTTCCGAACATGCACCATCTCAGAGCTGGCAAGCTCTCTAAACGCAATGAGCTTCTGGCACGCATACGTGTTACCCCTCAGCCAGAGTTCTATGCCCATAAAGGCCGCCATTGGTGCCCTCGGAGGCGCACACAAGGCTTTCAAACTCCAAACCCAAACCGACCCGTTCACCCAGTCGCTTGCGAAATCTTACGAAATGGCATCCATCCAGCAGTACAACAACGCTATCCGGGTGATGCACGAGTATATGGACTCGCCGGAGAAGAACTTCCAGGTAATTCTGACATGCTGTCTTGTATTCATATGCACTGAGAACCTTTACGGCCGCTACGCAAATGTCACTCGGCATCTGGAGTCTGCATTCTCCTTGCTGAACACCTGCGAACGATGGAACGACGCAGGGACCCAGTACTGTAGTGAATTCGAAGACAGGCGCAAGGGGGGCGACTTGACGAGATTCATGGATAATATCGGACCCTCACTCTGTGGCCTCGCATCGGATCTGTTCTTCTATATGGGGGATAACCATTCGTCAAAGCTTGTATCGGAACTCCAACAATGGCTACAAAGGCAAGACCCGATAAACCTGCAGGAGCCCGGAGCACCATTCTTCTCTGCTCAAGCAGCAGCGTCTTCGTTGACACGGTTTGAAACCGTCCGCGGCATCGAAATGTATGCTCATTGCCAAATGTGTCTCAGTAAAGGCGCTCCCTGCGGCAAAACAGGTCTAGTCTGCAGGCGTTTTGACAACGGGCTGGAATCAGAATCATTCTATCACTACTGGAGCGCACGGTACAACGCTTTCAAGAAGGACTTTGATCCCCTGAAGGCTTCGGAGTCGGAGCTGTTTCGCTTCAAGGTGCTTGAACTAGAAGAGACCACTTGGCACGCAACGTTCAAGCTAGGATCGATTGACGACGATCTAGAAACGGCCGACTGCATCGAAATATTGAAAAGGGCGGAGTCGATCATAGAGCTTTCACAGAGAGAGACTGGTCACATCTTCACGTTCCAAGCAAACCTCGTCCCGCCGATCGCCTACGTTATCATCTCGTGCCAGGATGAAAAGATACAATGGGAGGGCGTGAGGCTTCTCCGACGTCTGGGGAGAAGGGAAGGTGTTTGGGATAGTAGGAAGATGGCGGACATATATGCTAATATGATCACCGCCAAAACAAAGAAACTTGTGTCGTGGGACGAGATCCCGGCGGATGTGCCACAGTTAACAAGGCTTCTTGGTTCGGTTCAGTTAGAGACCTTGGTTGATAATAATGAATAACTTGGTGTAGCAGAACCAGGCCTATGGGAGAACCAGCCATGGTCATGAGATGATAGGTGACTAAAGTAATGAAAGTGGTCGATTTGCCTAATCCTTTAACGGTTTTACCGATGCTTGGAAAGCCAAAAGAGGCCATAAATTAGGAAATCAACCAAGTTTCCAAGCTTATCACCCTTGAGACAGATTTAAATGGTATTTGATATTAATTTCAGTAAGCTTAATGCTTAAAGAATTTTTATAGAAAGAGGTGTCTTAGGAACTATCTACCGCTTGTTTCCCATTGCAGTCGCTAGGCCCTGACCAATGGCGAGTCAATGCCTCTCTTTTACAAGGCACTCGGCGCATTCTGAATTTAGTTTTGTGACGGCGACTTGAACTCTACCGCAGCTGCCAAGCACACCTTTCCCTTCCTTCTTTGCCTTGGCGCAAGGGTACTCCGGGTAAGCTGAAGACATTGTCTTGCCGCATATCCAACAAACCATGGTGCTTTCAGTTCGTTCACACATATCTGTGGCGTTGTCTTCGTGTCGGTAGCTTTTGTTACGTTGTTCAATAGACTAAGGTTAAAGGTTGGAGTCAGTGAAGTTGATGAATCTGGCGAGTGGAAGTTCTACGAGCGCCTGGGCTTATTTATAGTTAGTGGAATCGCGCGGCTTACATGCCTCGAGCCTGTGACAAGACATACCTACTCTCGAAAGCATCGTGTCGACTGACGAGATTCACCGCGACTCGTGGCCGTGACTCGGTACTTTTGACGAGTCGAGAGAAAGGAAGGACTCGACACGCACTAGAGGCAAGTGATCGTCAAACCAAAGTAGCTACCTGGTTGTAAAAGGAACTATAGGGCATGGTGAATCTGATGAGTCACCACAGTATTTAGCATACAAATCGCGAGGCTTCTCTCTCAGTATCATTACAAGTATGATGGGCCGTCCACGCGAGGAATTCTATGTGATCACATATTTCAAAAACTGTTGACGAGTTATTCATTAAGAATATGGTATGGCTCGTAAGTTCATTGCCTGTATCAAACGCTTTTATTCACTAAACTATTGGGTACTTCATTCTTCTTGCGTAAGATCTATGAGTGGCGCGTTCAGTTCCTCGAGGCATCTGCGACACGTTGTTGCAGTGACAGTCTCCATGGTAGTAACTCCATCCCCACAACCGTTGAGCTCATTGCTTCCATTTTGTACTGCTTTCTCGCAAACCCGGGATGTTGTTGCGTCAACCAGACACGCACGGCATATCCGGCATATCACCTTATCACGTTGTTCAGTGCACATCTTGATGCTTCTGATTCAGAATTCAGTATCGTTAGGTGTGCTGAAACTTCAAGTCGATCTGGATGTTTTCCCTTTAATCTTGCTGAGCGCCGTCATGCTTATATCCCTGCGTATGGTATGATTCGAAGCCAGTTAATAACTTAACCTGATGCTGATCACACCTATGGACTACTGACGGAATGTTGCTTCTGATTTACCTTGGCATGCGACAGTTGATCTCACGGAGATGATCTTTAAAGGCCTCTTAACTGTAGCGTTGTTCACATATGCACGGGCGAATAGTTTGTGAGAAATATGCTGGTTCACCTGCTAAGGGAGGTAACAAGGGTCTTCAGCAGACGGTTTTACGTACTTGCATCACTTTCGATAGTGACAAAAGCCCACGCACTGATTCAAGATACACCTTGAGCAAGCGTTTCCAGATCATGGCTGAGGGGAATATATGTACTTGGCTCGCTTGATAAGTAAAGAATGTAGACTCAGCTACACATGCGAGGTTCAAATATCTCCAAGTCTCTGTGACTCAGCATCCATATACATATTTATTGAACTTAGGCCTTCGCCTGTGCAAGAGAGCATACCGAAGTAAATTGCTCCCATCGCCACTCTGTCCAAGTACATCATGCTAAGTGGATTGAGCCATAGAAGGGAGTCTGAATATCAATACTTTCGGTAATTCAACTCCAGTAGTTTCTCTGAGTTGTTTACGTTTGGTTAGCCGCGGCCTAGACGTGGTAACACCGTTTATGTCCCCATGGTCTCATTTGTCTTCATTTCCCCCCTCTTCACCATGAGTTCCGCAATGCAAAAGTGACATGTCGACTGTAAATATGTTGAAGTGACATTTACCCCATCCCCACAGGCACCAGCCTCATTGGTCTTTTCTTGGGCCTTCTTGCAAATCGTATTTGCTGATGCCTCACACATCATTCTGCCGCATATAAAGCAATTCATAACGCTCACTTGTTTATGACACATGTTGTTAGACTTGGATCAAAATCCGGATTTATGCGAGATGCTGAAACTGGGAGTTTATTACAGCTCATATACCAGTCAAGATATTTATAGATACCTGGATAGTATTAATCGCAGCTATCCCGATGCTATCACGGAGCTCTAGAGTGATCAACACAGTCCACTAACAGATAGAAAGAATTGCGATTTTATCTACGCCTTCCAGATACGGCAGGATACTTGCTATCGTGATTATAAGCGAATATTGGCCTTGCTATGGTTCTTTGCGAAGCTTCCCATTAAATGTAGCTAATCTAATATTCACAGGAGGGTTGTTAGGGTCAAAAGCTTGTTCAAAAGGTGAAATGTACTTATTCAATGTCTATTAAAACTGCATGAATCTGGCTGTCATTAGATAAGAGCAAACAACAAGGCGACTCCAACACCAGCAGACACATACCAGCTCGGACCCAGGCTGGCAGCAGCTGCACTGTCTTCCGCCATTTGAGTGGCGTCAGCTCCAATGATATACTTGGGTTCGTAGCTCTTTACGGCAGTATTGTTGGACTTTCCATCCCAGCAGTAGCGGTCAAAACAGGACTTGCATGCATCAGGGACATCTTCGTTGGCCTTCCACCAGCTTCTGCTCATGACAGCACATGCGACACAGGTTGGCCACTCCTTGTCAATGGTGCCATTCCCCTGCGTAGCGCCATTGAGGGCATTGAGGATGATGCTATCACGCTGCTGAATTGAGTAGGACATGTCGAAGGTTGAAACGTTGCTGTGGGCTGTGTAAGGAGCGTTGGGGATGTAGAAGATGAGCGGTGGCGGTGATTGGCCGTCAGAGAGCGTGAAGTTGTTCGCATCACAGCCAAAGAGAGTAGGACGTTGGTTCAAGCGTTCGTTGATGAATGTTTCGGCTGAAGGAATAGACGGAAACTGTGTACCGTTGCCGATGGCGGAGCCAACGCGTTCGTATGTGGCACGAAGAGCAGTGCCGTTTGGCCAGTTGTTGTCCGTATCCGCAGAAGAATCAATGGCAAAAATGATATCAACACCACGGATGGGCTGGATCAGAGGATGAAGCGGGATATTCTGCAGATCCTCTCCACCATCTACCAGCGTCAACTGATGCTCCTTGGAGTTTTGGCTCTTGCTGGTAGGGTTCCAGCCATAGAAGGGGTTGGGCGTGTACTGAGCGATGTCCTCGTCATCCTTGTCCAAGCCTATCAAGACACCTTCAACTGCTTTGACGACGATCTCAGGGATGTCGTTCTCTGCGCCAACTTTACTAACGTTGTTCAGAAGAAATTGGTTGAACAATGAAGACGATGTGCCCATAACAAAACCAATTTGATCAAACCCGCGCACGCATTCACCCTTGGACTGAATTTTCCCGTTTGTGAAGTTTGATGCGAGATATTCGGTAGGTGCAAACCCGTAGGTCGTGGGATCCCAGGAGCCAAATTCGAAAGGATTGAACTCATACACAGTGGCGTTGAGTGAGATCACGAGCTGGCCAGGCGCGCGACCATCGGCAACAAGAATAGGGAAGGGTGTATCTGCATCTTTGAAGTTGGGTGTGTCTGCAATAGAAGAGAAGGTATAGGCTGGACCTCCCCCCGAGGCGTTAACCAGCTGGTACGACAACGCACGGCCCCAATAGTCGGTGAGAGTAGTGTTCCATCCCTTGTCCTTCGCGTCAACATCGTCCATGATGTTAGTCCAGTACTCGGCCGTGTTCAGAATGCTGATGCCAGAGTGTTCGGGGCCTGTGAAGATGGAATGTTCAAACCGCCAGACCTTGGAGCTTTTCTGCAGGTCGGGGATTGTCGTGAAGTTGTTAGCAAAAATGGAGCCGACGAGCCAGCCACCACCAGAAAGGCCAGCGAGATACGTGGACGACTGGAGAAGACCGCTGATGGGCCCGGTCTTGTTGTTGCGTGAGTCGGCAGCCGAAATGAAGCCTGCGCCGTTCATCAGGGCGCGGTAACCACCACCAGAGGCCGCGATGGCGACATTAGGTAGGGCAGTGGCATTATTCTTAACCTTGTCGATGTACTTCTCGGCGTCGAAGCCAGAGATGTTTGCTCGAGAGAGAAAGTCTTTGAGGGGATCGACGGTGTTGTTTCTGCGACGACGAACCCAGGACTCTTCCTGTTTCGAGAGGTCTCCAGCGGGTCGGATCTGTGGACGAGTTGACGGGCAGTCGACCACTTTGGGCGCATAGCCACCACTGGGTGAGTTGGGAAGAGCCCGGATTTCGACGGCGTTGGCGATGGGAGCTCTAGGTACCAAAGCCGTGCCATCCGAGGCGGCGATGGCAGTGCTGCCCAAACAAAGCGTAAAGGCCACGAAGCCGAGCATTCTGCAATCCAGATCAAGCGGACTCAATTAATCGAATATGAGAACTGTTTCTCATCTAACAACCGGGGGGTGGCTACTTAAATAGATGTGAGGGTCATTCACGCATGTCACGGCCAAAGAAAGTGTCAGGACAACGAGTGTGATGCCAGGCACGCGACCTCAAAACATGCTAGTTTGCTGGGTGTGAATGGCTGACGTGACGCGGCTGCGCAGCTAGCTCAAGTGAAATTACCAGTGGAAAGCCCCTATCTCAGCTCGGAAAATAGATCCGAGTTAAATACGGTCCGAGTTACAAGTGCCTCTCCAGCCGCACAAGAGCCCCCTGTAACCTTGCCAGCTGTCGCCCTCCGGAACCTCCGGCAGCTAGACTAGCTAAGCCTCAATCGCGATGACGTCGTCGAGCCGGCACCCGTGAGAGGATGACGGACGGAGATGTTTGTGGCTGTCGCGTGGAGAGATGAGCAGAACAATGCGCACGACAGCCAATGGAAACACTCTGCTCGTAAGTGAGCTCTGCTTACCCCGAGGCTGTGCATTGTCGGGTCATGACAACAGGCGATATCGAGACACTCGCAGCCCCGCGCGTACCTGTGGAGTGAGTCCGAGGCCACTGGATTCCATACGGGTATTGCTAACGCCACTCTACTATGTATATAGTACTGCTGGTAGAACTTGGGTTTGTTCAAAGTTGAGGTGTCCACGGCGAGAGATTGGCTTTTATGTCCCAGCAATGATTGTATATGTCAGCCCTACAGCTTATGGATTACCCCCCATCCTTGCCATCCGGTGGTAGTCCCCGCTCACTTTCCATATACATCAAATAGCAAAGCTAAGTACGAGTGCACCAATCATGTAGGAGAATACAGCATCAGACCAGGACAACTTCCGGGCTACGGCTAGCTTGATCCATTACAGCCACCTGCAGATACAGAGGCTGTAGTATCAAGTCTAGCATCTAGAACGCTTGCCATACCCACAAACCCTTAATGCTAGATTTTTAACATGTCTTACACCGACCAGCCTCTTATCTGTGTAGGGGAAGCGGTACGGGACAGCTTCTAGATGTTGCGTTTACCGAAGTAGCTCATGCAGGGCATCAGGAACCCCGCAGTACCCGGAACCTGGTTTTTCGCGTCTGTCCTCTGTTGGGGCATCACCTTGCATTTCCATGACCATTCGCGACAACAAAATGCCCTCTCAGCCACCAATTCCACCCTCCAAAGACCCTTGGGAAGATGAAGACTTCCGCTTCAAAACCAACGGCACAGCTTGTGAATGGGGCGAGGCTTATCACCCTGGTGGATACCACCCTGTTCATCTTGGGGACATTGTGAATCAACGGTATCGCATTATTCGCAAGCTTGGGTGGGGACAGTTTTCCACGGTTTGGCTCGCGGCTGATGCCCAGTGAGTTACTAGCCCAGTGTGCTTTGGATGCTGGCACTAATAAGTATCTCTAGAGAGAACCGATATGTCTCCTTGAAAATCACGCTTGCTCATCAGAGCCATCATGCCAGCAAAGAGGTGGATTTATACCAGGCTTATATTCGACCTGGATGCGAATACATCGTCGCCCTTCACGATGTGATTAGCATTACAGGCCCAAACGGGAACCATGATGGCCTCGTATTTGAAACATTGGGTGCAAATCTCAACACATTTCTCCAGAAGCGCAAGGAGTTTCAGATCGGAGAGCCGTGGGAGCGACGCTTCACAACAGAATTTGCCAAAAGAGCGATCTTAGACACTATTCGGGCTTTGGACTTTCTGCACGAACGTGGAATTGTTCATGGAGATGTGCATCTTGGCAATATCCTTACCTGCATGAAAACACTCGATGTCAATGATGTATCCGAAAGCGAGTTGTGGCAACCAGCGAGCGATGCCCGACCCTTGGAACGACGAGATGGCAAAGATGATCTCTGGGCTCCAGCGTATCTGCTCGAGCCACGGCCTCTCGACAACCACTTCTCTTACGACCTCCGTCCACTGGTGAAACTTGCCGACTTGGGTGGTGGTAAGCCTTTCCGCAAAAGTCTGACGAAGAACAGGGTACCTTTGAACTGACATTTCTTGTGAACAGCTTTCGAAGCCACACATCCAATTACTAGAACTGCCGCCATTACCCCAGTGGCCCTCCGAGCCCCGGAGACCATCGTTGGCGACAGTCTCGGTAAGGCCATTGATATTTGGTGTCTCGGGTGTCTTATTTTTGAGATGATCGTGGGCCGTCCGCTCTTTGTTGGGGTGCAGTCTCTCGAAGGAGAGTCATATGACGAGATTTCTAACGATGAACATCTGATTCAGCTCTGGGAGGTCATCGGCCCATTCCCCAAGTCTTTGCTCGAGAAGTGGCGTCGGGCAAATCAGTATTTCGGCCCCAGTGGGGAGAGACTACAGGTCCAAATTCCTGAGGGGCATGATAGTCAGAGTGGGAGCATCAAGGGGGTCGATGGTGACGAGTCGGACGGTGAGTTGAATGACGAAACATCAACCCCCAGCCAATCAGATGGTGATCTTCCCCTTGCGTGCCTGGGCAACTTTCATTCACTCGCAGATCAGTTCAGAGCGGAGAAGCCAAGCAACATTGATGAGGCTGAAGAAAAGGACATCCTACATCTACTGCGGTGGATATTTCAGTATGATCCAGCTCAACGCCCTACAACCAAGGATCTTCTCCATCACCCTTGGCTTAGTAGGATTTAAATCTTCTGCTGAGGACTTGATTCGCGATATATTTTACCTCAGGCTTTAGCAAACTTTCTACCAGATCCTGCTGTAGCCTGGCCGATCAGTATCAGGACATAGCATTTAATACCTCGTGGATACCAATACAGGTGGTGTTACCCCTTAAGATGGAGTTTTTGACAATGGACTGATCAGCCTGATCCTAAACATGTAGCATTCGTAGTCTAACCGGTCAGTCACTACATGTGGCTAATTGCTTATATCTAATTAACATTGCAAACATATTATCATGATCCTTCGAACGTTCCTCCCACAATTTCGGGCGTACTCGAGAACGAAGTTCCGTTGTATCGACCTTGCTCATCCCGTCCCATCAAGAAGCTCTCAGGCGGCCCCAGGTAAGAATTTCTCACGCCACCCAGGTCAACCACAATCTTCTGAATCACAATGTTAGGCAACAACGCCCAAATGCGAAGGGTGTAGGCGCCCTCTTTGGGGACCTTGAACGAGGACGTGGTGTATTTTCCGTACACGCCCCAGACAGCGTTACCCACAGCGTAGCCCCAGCCGTCAGGCATATTGGTGCCTTTGTTGGGGCCAATGGGTCGGACGATCGTCGGGTCGGGCTGGTCCTTTCCGGTAGGGAATAGTGCGATGCCATACTCAAGTGGGTTTCGATCTCCAAGGTAGTTGGCGCCGGGGGACATGAAGAGAGTCACGTTGACGGCGGAATGATTGCTGAAGAGGTACATGTCATACTCCAGGGCAGGGCCCTCTCCAACCTTCAGCTTCTCCGTGTCAAGGGGATACAGGCCAACGCCCGCAAGAGTCCTGCCGTAGTTCTTGATGGTGTGGTACTCGAGATCTGAGTTGTCCGAGTCTCCGTCGTGTATCTTCTGGTAGTGTGACGCTTCGATCGAAACATGCCCATCAGACTCGACAAAGCCCTCTTCGAAGCTATCAGGCAACTTGCGGTTGATGACTGTCGCCACCACTCGTGGGTCCTGGCCACTATACCTCTCAAAGCCCTTACAGTCGCTTGTCACGTTGATGAACACCTCTGTCATGTTGGGCGCTTTAGGGGCCTTGTCCCAGTCAACCGTGACATAAACTCGGCTGTCTGAGCCGTTGTGCCCTCCAACTGTACCGTTGTACTGGGAAAGCTGGACGTAGTCCTCCCACGGTGCCGCAAACCAGTTGCAAGACTTGGAGCCCCGGTGAAATACGTCGATGTACCGGGACTGGGCTCCAAAAGGCTCCAGGGGGGGAAGGTTGAGCACGTTTGAAGACAAGGAGTGCCACCGGTCGTCTCCCATAACCGTAGCGTTGGATCCCTCGACGCCGACACCGTATTCGCCGCCAAGTGACGGCCAGACGTCCTGCACAAATCTGAGATCCGGAAGAGTGTTCCTCATCGGCTGTTGCCAATACCCGTCGTAGCCCAAATGCGTTTCTAAACCTGTCAGTCAACCCCAAAACACGGCGAAAGATGCGTGACTTACGATCAAGCATATGTGCCCACTTGCCATCAAGCAGCTCATTCCATCTCTGCGTCAAGTTCGAATCTTTATACATGAGGTCCAAGGACTTCCAGATGACATCGTTGGCGGAGTTACGCTTCTGCCCAGCATACAACTGGTTCCTGGCTCCGTAGATCTGGATCTTGTTCACGATCTCGCCGCCGAGCACTGGGTGGAGCAGCATTTCAAAGAAGGCGGGCTTGTACTCTGTGTCCAACTTATCATACACAGCCTGCGTGTCTTTTTTCAGGGTGGCCCACTGCTCCAGAATGGCTTCGGCTTCGTGGTAGTTGATGACCGAGTAGACGTGCGGCTCCAACAACTCAAACTTGCGACGAGCGGCGTACATGCCGTACCGTGTCATGATGCTCGTTATGGCTTCCACGTGTTCACTGCCGAACTCCCTCTCAACCCAGGCTTCGATCCATTTGGTGGTACCGTCGGCCTCCCACTTCTCAGTGTCGTAGGCCAGATCCAGGAAGTGGCTAATAGGGATCTCCTTTGGCTTGAGATCACCGACGTTGACGATCCAAATACGGCGAGCATTTCTGTGGTAGGCCAGAGTCATCTGCTCGGTCGTCTTCTCGAGCTGGATGGTATTGATCCATTTGTAGTTTCTAGGGTCACCAACATAATCGAAGTGGTAGTAAACACCCGCGCCCCCGGAACGATCAGTTTCGTTTGCCAGAGGGAGGCGTCGAATATTGCCCCAGTTGTCATCTGCCCACAAAAGTGTGATGTCTTCGGGAACGACTAGGCCACTTTCTTGGTAGGATTGGACCTCCTTGTAGAGACACCATAAGGATGGAACGTCGGTCAGATTATCGACCTTGAGACCTTCTCGGAGAATCTCTCGTTGATTGTCGACAAGAGACTCAAGCATATCGATGATCCCTTCAACACCGAGATTACCCTCGATTGCTGTATCACCAGATCCTCGCATCGCCATAGTCCAAAGACTGTTTTTAGCATATGGCTTGGCTCTTGAGACTCCATAGCGGAAGTACTCGTCGATCGTCGCGTTGTTGGTGTTATACTGCCAGTCTCCTTCGTAGAACGTCCGAAACTCATTTTGCGCTCGCATCATGGGCTCAGTGTGGGATCCGCCAAGGACAATCTCGTAGGCATCGAGGAGTGGCTGGTTGAGAGGGTCGTCAATGTACACCATGCTGCCCCAGACAGTGGGCCAGAGGTAGTTGGCTCGCAGACGCAGCAGGAGCTCTGAAATGAGGGCGTAAAACTCGTGGTTGTAAGGAGCGGCATTGTTCCAGGTGGGCTTCCATCGGGACCTGGCAGTGTTAATACTTGTGATTCGAGTACGGCACAGGGTTATTCAACTTACCCTACCCAGCTCGAAAGCCCAGGCTGCTCGTCGTTAAGAAAGATACCGCGGTATTTGATCGATGGCGACTTTTGGATCTTGGGCTTCGAGACAACATAAATTTCATCTCGTTTCCGGATTGGCACGTCTGCCCACCAGTACCACGGACTCACTCCGATCTGCTCGCTGACGTCGTAGATGCCGTAGATAGTTCCTCTTGGGTCACTCCCGGCGATAACAAGGGCTTGAGCAGTACCATTGATGGGGTCTTGGACGAGCTGACTAACAAATGATTCCCACTCGCCCTTGATCTTGCTGACGTCAATGACACCGTCCTTGATGAGTTTGTCAATGAGTTCGGAGTGACCAATTGTGCCTGCTATGATGACGGTGTTGGCAGCATCTGGTTTTGAGTATGCTGGGCCAGAGAACTCTTTCTCTTTGAGGGTGCGGTACTGAGATCTTAGCTGACGCTCCCACAGGGAACAGATCACTTACATGCGTGTTGTTCTTGACATCCACAGGCTCAAATGTGTACTTTGCTGGTGATGCATCACTCTCTCCATTACTGAGAGTGAGATTGGTGCCCGTAACACGACCAAAGTCGACAGCAAGATCACCTGCAGCGCGAATCACGCCCCAGTATTCATCCTTGGACACACGAATCTGGCCCTTGCCGGAACCTGTGCCTGCAATCTTGAAAGCATCATCTGACTTGTTGAAGGCGATGATGGGTTGCTGACCTAGGCCTGCCACGAGAGGCAACAGGCCCAACAATGGAAGAGACAGGCGCGATAGCTTCATAGCTAGCATCAAAGGATCCGTACTCAAAGTCCTTCAAGCCATTGAAGACGGTGGCTAAAACATACCTGGGCTCGAATTTCCAGGTCTTATACCTCCATCCGGATAAATACGAATGTCGGCAATCGAAGAAATCAGTTTAGGCACTATCGTAGTTCATGTAAGTGGAACATGTAGCTTCTCAAGTTGGGGTATGATCATCACAGCGTTGCATTAGCCCCGCCGAACCGGGTTCCATATCAGCCATATTAGCCTTCTAAGAACTTTGTCCGGGGCACTGCCCAATTGAGATCCCTGCAGGGAATTTACCCAGCAGCATCACGCCAAGTGCGCTCGCCCTGAGTCCGAATATCCTTCCGGTCAAACCCCCGCTCCTGGGCAAGAGGCCATGATTTGTGGAAATATAACGACTAGTGAAGAAATCGCATGTTAGGTGATGTGGTTCTACTACGGACAGTCGCAGCACTTGGCAATTGAGCTGGAAACCAAGGTATACGTACGGTGAGAGAGCAGCGAGAAAGGCCTTGTTGTGACAACTTGTACTGAATTAGACTATATCATAACTGATCCGAATGCAAGTATACGTAGAGTCTGACGGAAGGGAGAGTTTTGTTACATAGCAGCCGTATGACAATAAGCTAGACCTTGTAGCTGTGTCGTCGTTGGATAAGTATCTTAACGGGTATTGTATTATAGCTTGATTTCTTGGAATATGAGTATGTAGGAACTAGTAGGTAAATACAGCGGTGCAGTACCATCCAAGATACTCAGCAAGGTCAGAGTAGTTAAGCGAACGAACTATGAGATAGCCGCTGGAATACTACCCTAAATACATATTTTTCATCTTACAATGTCACATCATCTCTCTATAGGCACATTTAACTTAAAACCCAGGTAGTGCACAGGCCAGTGGTTAAGACTGGAATGCTCAACAGATACAGAGGATGATAACCAAGTGATAGTGAAACTGGTATTTGTAAGCTTTCCGACAAGACATCAGATGTTGCTATAGCGGGTCGGATGGACTGTTAGATACCCCATATTAAGGTGAGCTCTTGGACAGTGGCTTCGTAGCCGCATATGTTGCAAGGCCATGCAAATATGAACCGGATTGGTGAGGCTATTTAGCAAACTTGTCGATACTTGCTGTATCAACATCCTCGTCCTTCCCGACTCGCGAGATTGGTTTACAAACATCTCAAAAACACATACCAGTGATTCGACAGGCTATTGAGGCTCAGCACTCCGAGAGTCAAAGCGATTCCAACGTTACGAACGCGATCTTCAATTGTGATTGTTTTGCAGAGCTCTAGAATCGAGGTTAAATGACGCGATGAGGGAGAGGGCTCGGACTAATGTAATTCCGTTGTTGAAGCTGCTGACTGACCTACCCTGAAGGACTTGCAAGAGAATTAATGCTACGGCTTGATCTTTTGCTCGGCTCCTGTCTTGTGATCTTGCTGAATTTATCATATGGATTACTTTAAATCCAGCGAATGTGGTTTTTTAACACGCATATACAGTGACCGATGCTGGAAAATATGTATTTATTACCTGAAGTTGCATTGTCTTACACCAAAGCCCTCATTTTGCACGAACATTCGACACGGCTTGGTAAAAACCCATACGTTAGAGATAAGATAGCAGCGTTACGATAAGCCGCAAACCTTTTGTATGACACTAGGCAACTTTAATAATAAACAACGAAATAGTCCGCGGCGTCGGACGGGTTCACATGCCACCGATCTCCACGTTGTGGACTTCATCCGTCGGGATTAGTGAAGCTCGGAGGATTTGGTTTCTAGAAACCGGTCGATGCCGCTCATCACAGCAAGAATGCACAGCACATGGAAAGATACGTGTACAGCGGAGCAGTCCGCGGACAATTGCTCAAGTCCCGGGACTCCGCTCAGCGCCAAGAAAAAAAAGACACCAAAACCATCCCGTCGAACCTAATTCCATCGGCATAAGCAGCCTCCCAATCACATAATGTGATCTGTACGTCATAGCATAGCTGCGTCGGGCTGGCGGGCAGTCAGCACCCCGATCAAATAATTAGAGCTTTACAGCGCACGGCCCTACAGCCAATCAAAGCAGCTTGTACGGTCAATTGCAGCTTGCAGTCAAGTATAGCTTGCAAAGGCAGCTTGCAAAGGCACAGTTTATACGCTGCCTTTAACCTTGTACTTGACCTTATAATTGACGTTGCAATTGACCTTGTACGCTGCCTCTGCAACCGGCCTCTGCAACCGGCCTCTGCAACCGACCATAACCTGCTTTGATTGGCTGTTTAGAGGGGCGGTGCGCCGGCCTTGAGATTTTAGGTGCACCGCCCCCCGGGCGCAGGTAACGTTGAAGTATGTAGGACGCAGAGTTTGAGGCTACCGAACCTCCGACAAATAAACCATACCCAACGGCGCCATTCATCGGGGTTTACAGGTGCCCGACATTGAGACCTTGATGCCGGAGCCTATGGTTAAAAAGAAGTCGTTTCCGCTCCGAAAAAAAGCTATTGTTCTAAACACAGATTCCAGTAACTTAATGATTAAAGTTAGCCATTCCATTGTCTGGCCATCAATCTTTTATCTATCTGTCTTACCTTCCACTACCAAACCCTCAACCTAATAGTGTTTCTCTGACAACACCGCCATCATGGCGTCTCGACAGTCAATAGAAAGCCTATCCAGCTCCGGCGAGTCGAGCGGGATCCCTCAAGCCTCCACTGGCAGCACACTCAACCAGCCATCGCCCCTCACAAGAACCAACACAATGATTATTAATGAGCAAGATCGCCAGGAACTACAAAGAATTGCTACCGGCATCTCACACCACCGCAGACAAAGCTTGGCTACTCTCCCTTCGAGGCTCCCTGAATTTGGTGAACACGACCCTGCGTTGGATCCCACAAATAAAGCCTTTGACCTTGCAAAATGGCTGCCGGCTTTCATGCATCAGCTGAGAGAGGCGGGTGTAGGACCCAGAAACGCAGGCGTGGCTTTCAAGAACCTCAGCGTCTTCGGCACAGGAGCCGCTTTGCAGCTACAACAGACCCTTGGCGACGTTGTCCAGGCACCTCTGCGCATCGGAGAGCACTTGCGGTCCGGGAAGCAGGAACCAAAGAAGATTCTGCACCGATTTGATGGCCTTCTTCGAAGTGGCGAGACCCTGATCGTCCTTGGTCGCCCTGGTTCTGGATGCTCCACGCTGCTCAAAACCATGACCGGCGAACTCGAGGGCCTCAGCCTTGGGGAGACATCCGAGATCCACTACAATGGCATCTCGCAGAAGGACATGATGAAGGAGTTTAAGGGTGAAACCGGTTACAACCAGGAAGTACGCAGCCCTGTCACGATTGGAACCCCGAAGTTATATGCTAACTAACCCCTTCCGAATAGGTTGACAAGCATTTCCCTCACCTCACTGTTGGCCAAACGCTCGAATTCGCCGCTGCGTGCCGCATGCCGTCCAACCCTGAGAACCTCGTTGGATTGACTCGCGAGGAGGCCTGCAGAAACGCGACAAAGATTGTCATGGCCGTTTGCGGTTTAACCCACACGTACAACACCAAAGTCGGCAACGACTTCATCCGCGGAGTTTCGGGAGGAGAGCGTAAGCGTGTCAGCATTGCCGAGATGATGCTAGCGCAAACGCCGCTGGCTGCATGGGATAACAGGTTAGTACATGCAGTGTCTGTCGAGATGTCGAGCTGACTTGACTTCAGTACCCGCGGTTTGGACTCGGCGACTGCTCTGAAGTTTGCGCAGGCGATTCGTCTGGCTTCCGACTATTCTGGCTCGGCCAACGCCCTGGCAATCTACCAAGCCAGTCAGGCCATCTACGACCTGTTCGACAAGGCCGTGGTGTTGTACGCAGGCCGCCAGATCTACTTCGGCCCCGCGAGCAAGGCCAAGGCCTATTTCGAAAACATGGGCTGGCAGTGCCCCCAGCGTCAGACCGTGGGTGACTTTCTGACATCTATCACCAACCCCCTTGAGCGCCGCGCGCGGCCCGGTATGGAGAACAAGGTACCCCGCACTGCTGAAGAGTTTGAGATGTACTGGCACAACTCGCCGGAGTATGAGATACTGCAGGAGGAGATCGAGCTTTACCAGGCAGAGTATCCCGTCCATGACCGCTCTGAGGCCATTGCTCCGTGGCGACAGCGCAAGAATCGCATGTAAGCACCCCTCTTCAATGCATAAATCGAGAGTATACTAATGCCCTTCTCTTAGCCAAGGAAAACACGTTCGCCCCAAATCCCCGTACATCATCAGCCTTGCGACGCAGATCCGTCTCACAACCAAGCGCGCCTACCAAAGAATATGGAACGATATCTCAGCGACTGCCACGAGGGTCGGATCCAACGTCGTCTTGTCCCTCATCATCGGTTCTATATACTACGGCACAGTCGATGCGACTGCCAGCTTCTACTCCAAGGGCTCCGTGCTCTTCACGGGTATCCTGATGAATGCCCTGGCCGCCATCTCCGAGATCAACAACCTGTACGAACAACGCCCCATCGTCGAGAAGCACGCCTCCTACGCCTTCTACCATCCTGCTGCTGAAGCCATCTCCGGTATCGTGGCTGACATACCCATCAAGTTTGTCACGGCAACTATGTTCAACATCATTCTTTATTTCCTGGCAGGACTTCGTCGTGAGCCCGGCAACTTCTTCCTGTTCTTCCTCATTACGTACATCTCCACCTTTGTGATGTCTGCAATCTTCCGGACCATGGCTGCTATTACCAAGAGTGTATCCCAAGCAATGACGCTCGCTGGTATCATGATACTGGCACTAGTTATCTATACGGGCTTTATGATCCGTGTGCCGCAAATGGTGGACTGGTTTGGTTGGATTCGGTGAGTGTGACGTCCCCTACTATCCAGCAGTCGCTAACATGTCCCAGATGGATTAATCCTATTTTCTACGCCTTCGAGATTCTCATCGCTAACGAATTCCACGGTCGCGATTTCACTTGCTCAGCCATCGTGCCTTCTTATCCCCAACTGATCGGCGATTCCTGGATCTGCTCAGCAGTCGGAGCTGTGGCCGGTCAACGAACAGTTAGCGGAGACGCCTTCATTGAAACCAACTACCAGTACTACTACTCACATGTTTGGCGCAACTTCGGCATCCTGGTCGCTTTTCTTATCTGCTTTATGACCATCTACTTTGTAGCCAGTGAGTTGAACTCCAAGACGGCCAGCAAGGCCGAGGTTCTTGTCTTCCAGCGTGGTCACGTCCCCACACATCTCCAGGCCGGCCTCGACCGAAGCGTAGCCAACGAGGAACTTGGTGTACCTGAGAAGACCAGCGAGGGAAAAGACGCCACTGCTGGGCTCGAACCGCAGACGGATGTGTTCACTTGGAGAGATGTTGTTTACGATATTGAGATCAAGGGCGAGCCCAGGAGACTTTTGGATAACGTCACCGGTTGGGTCAAGCCTGGTACGCTCACTGCCCTCATGGGTGTGAGTGGCGCCGGTAAAACGACCCTCCTCGATGTACTGGCTCAGAGGACCACGATGGGAGTCATCACTGGAGACATGTTTGTTAACGGCAGGCCCCTCGATGCCAGCTTCCAGAGAAAGACAGGTTATGTCCAGCAACAAGGTCAGTCACAAAACCCCATGCATGCAAAAAGTACACCGTTAACCTGGTACAGATCTCCATCTCCAAACAGCCACCGTCCGCGAAAGTCTCCGCTTCAGTGCGATGCTCCGCCAGCCTGCGACTGTTAGCGCCGAAGAGAAGCACGCCTGGGTTGAGAAGGTGATCGACATGCTCAACATGCGAGACTTTGCCAGCGCCGTCGTCGGCGTCCCAGGGGAGGGCCTCAACGTCGAGCAGCGCAAGCTCCTCACTATCGGCGTCGAACTCGCGGCCAAGCCAAAGCTGTTGCTGTTCCTTGATGAGCCAACCAGCGGTCTGGACTCTCAGAGCTCTTGGGCCATCGTTGCGTTCCTTCGCAAACTTGCAGATGCCGGACAGGCTATTCTTTGCACAGTTCACCAGCCTAGCGCTATTCTGTTCCAGGAATTCGACAGACTTCTCTTCCTTGCCAGAGGCGGCAAGACTGTGTACTTTGGAGACATCGGCGAGAATTCCCGGACTCTGCTCAACTACTTTGAGAGACAAGGAGCTAGAGCCTGTGGAGACGACGAGAATCCTGCTGAATGGATGCTCGAGATCGTCAACAATGCAACGAGCTCCACGGGAGAAGACTGGCACACAGTATGGAAGGCTAGTCAAGAGCGGACTGCAGTTGAAGCTGAAGTCGAGAGGATTCACTCAGTCATGTCTTCCACAGCCTCCCAAGACGATGCCGCAAGCCACTCCGAGTTCGCCATGCCGTTTAGTACCCAGCTTCGAGAGGTCACCATGCGAGTTTTCCAGCAATACTGGAGAATGCCCTCGTACATCTTGTCCAAGCTTATCCTCGGCACCGTCGCTGGTCTCTTTGTCGGCTTCTCATTCTTCGAGGCTAATTCTACCTTTGCCGGAATGCAGAACATCTTGTTCTCCGTTTTTATGATCATCACCGTGTTCTCTACTCTTGTTCAACAGGTAAGCATAGTATAATGACTCCGAGATACATCGCGCTAACCCGTCCAGATCCAACCCCATTTCATCACCCAGCGCGACCTGTACGAAGTTCGCGAGAGACCTAGCAAGGCCTACTCTTGGAAGGCCTTTATGATTGCCAATGTCATCATTGAGGTCCCTTACCAGGCTCTCACCGGCATTCTCATGTTCGCTTCCTTCTACTACCCCGTCGTGGGTATCCAGAGTTCAGCGCGCCAAGGCCTCGTGCTCCTGTTCATGATCCAGCTCATGCTCTACGCTAGCTCCTTTGCGCAGATGACTATTGCTGCGTTTCCCGACGCCCTCACGGCATCTACAATCGTCACCCTCTTAGTTCTTATGAGCTTGAACTTCTGCGGTGTTCTCCAACCTCCTACCGCCCTCCCAGGCTTTTGGATTTTCATGTATCGCGTCAGTCCCTTCACTTACTGGGTTGCTGGTATTGTCTCCACCGAGCTTGCTGGACGAGCCATCAACTGCTCTGTCGACGAGACTTCCATCTTCGACCCGCCATCAGGGCAGACATGCGGCGAATACATGACCGACTTTTTGAAGACGGCGCCTGGACAGCTACAGAATCCCGACGCCACCGCCCAGTGTCAGTATTGTTCATTGACTAATGCGGATCAGTTCCTGGCAGGAAGCAACATTTACTACACCGAGAGATGGCGCAACTTCGGTATCGTGTGGGCGTATATCGCTTTTAATATCTTTATTGCTGTTTCGTCGTATTATGTTTTCAGGGTTAAGAAGTGGAGTTTTGGAAAGAAGAAGAAGGCTTAAGACGGCGTTGGACATGTAATGGTCAAGATTAATGTAATTATGGCGTTATTATCTAATGTAATAAATTACTCGTGATCGAATTGGCAAATTAGCGAATGACTCCGAAGTACCTATTTGGGATTTATCTCTGACTATCAGTATCTTGTAGCGGCAAAATGCCTGACTGCAACAGAGGAATTGTGTTATAATGTTGCTGATCACGCTCGGGATCCGTCCAATCATCAGCGCAAATTATAAACAGCTTCCTTTTCTGGACAGCTCCGCCCGGCCGTGAGTCATTCATGACATACCTTTGGTGGATTATACATACAACCTGAAAGTATAGGAACGCACTTAACGTGTATCAAGTTTATAGTGGTTGTATATAAGGGGCGCTATGCTTCAGGTCTAGAAGCCCTTGCAAGCATTTATCTCAACTTACTAAACACCAAATCTGCGATCATGGCATCAACACCGACTTGCTCGCTTTGCAACATCTCGTTCGAAAATAGTCAAGAACACAGAAAGCATGCCAAGAGTGAGTCTCAGTAAGTGTGATAATCCGCGGACTGGGCTACATCAGCGCTAATCCCATACAGTGTTCAAGCCTTGAGGAATAGAGCGACTGCTTCGGGGCTGATCAAGCAATCACCGCATGATAACGACGCCTTTCCGAGCCAGAGCGGTACTTCCGAAGAGTCTTCAGACAGCGGCACAGAGTCCGAAAACGAATTTAAGCATGATGCGGTTCCCGATTTTAATCCCAAGGAATGCATCATCTGTACTCATAAGGGCCAAAGCTTCGACGAGAACCTTCATCACATGGAAGCAGCACATAGTCTAAGGATCCCGTACCAAGAACATCTCATCGTGGATTTGGAGACCTTGATATGGTATTTATATTTTGTTATATTTACTTATCATGAGTGTGTCTACTGCGGAACACGCAGTCGAACTGTTGAAGGTATACAGCAGCATATGGTCGACAAAGGTCACTGCAGAGTTGAGCCATCCGACGAAATGCTTGAGTTCTACGATCTTGAGGGACTCAGAGCCTACGGCACCAACACTGCTGTCGCTGTTGACAGCGAGAGCCTCCGATTACCGTCCGGCAAAATTCTTTCAAATCGCACAGCATCGTCCACAAAACCCCGTCGTCAAACAAGGCCTCAAGAGGAAAACCAGGAGCCCCAGGCTAGTGTTGCCTTTGGTGGAGCCTCTGATACACTTACAACAAGAGATCGAAAGGACGCAGCATTGGCATCTCAATTGGCACGGCTTAGCGTCAAGGACCAGCAGAGTCTGATACATCTGCCGTCCTCCGCACAGCGCAGCTTCCTTCTACAGAGGAAGAAAGAGCTGGAGGCAGTCCAGAGGACGGAACGGAAGATGAGATTGAAAACTGAGAGGTTGAGCAACAAGACGATGATGAAACATTTCCAGAATGACGTTCCTGGTAGGAGCAATGGATGAGATAGCTGCTTTGCTCAACTATTCTTTTCTTGGATTCGACGGACACAGTATGCTTGATGAACAGTTTTGGGCAGGACTCGGGCTGTTGTTCGAGTCACCGTTGTTTTATAGAATCGATGCAACGATGTTGGAAACCAACAGATTTGAAAACAAGAAACGTCCGTTATTTGGAATTGGAGAAGTCGCCACTATCCATATCATAACTCATTGTTCCCACACTAGTCAAGACTTGTAACATGTGGTGATTCCCATTGAGCCGAAGACTAAGATATACTAGCTTAAACAAGCTTACACTTTATCAAAACCTCAACTCCATTCGCGACAGTCAAATATTGGAGTTTTTCAATCTAGCCTGGGAAAACTCACCCGGCTGTCTCGCGTACGTTCCCGTGAGGCAAGAAGAGCAAGCATCATGATATCCAGTTCCGTTGCTTCCCATTGTGCACCAGTGTTGGGAATGACGTTCTCGTTGACCAGCACCTTGCTGTAGCCAGGGCTTATAGCACCTGTGATCTGCTTTAATATCTTGAGGCAAGTCTCATCCGACTAATCATGAGGCATGGCATGCATACGGTATGCGCGGGCGACTGCGTTCAAAATCAACCAAGAGCACGGCATCCTTGCTCTGCTAAAACTTGTCAATCAGCCGTTCTTGAACGGGAAAGAAACCAGGATACGAGTACAATTCATCAAGTTATTAGAGTAACGGGAACTCCCGCACCACAAGCTTTAGCTAAATTCTAAATTGTAGGCAGATCATACACCATCTACTTCACATCTGCGTATGCATCCAAGGCATCGTGCAATCGACCAAAGGTCCCCTCGTGCCAGGTGACTACCTGCTCCCATTCATCCTCTGGCAAGGTGGCATGCATCATCCTTAGCCACGCACCAACAATTATGTCGGCATAGCTGGCCTTTGTACCAAGCACGAAGGGTCCACTTGTGTCTCTGGAAAACAGTCTAGCCAGACCGCCGAGCATTTCTCGCAAAGACTCCATCAGCTTGTCTCGCGCCTCACCAACCAGCGCAAAGTCGTCCCACTGTGTGACCCCCGCACGCCGCACAAATTCGGCCTTGCTCATCTCCTCAGTAGTTGGATCAAATGTCATTCCCTGAATTGCAAGCTGGATATGCGCGGTAAACGCTGCGTCAACGTTCATGTTGAACTTGGCGTAGTCTGGGAATTCGCTGTCACGACACTCCGAAAGAGGCACAAGGATGTAAGGATGCTCGAAATCGTAATCAAGTGTCTGAGGCGGGAAGAGGTCACCACTGCCAGACGTCGGGTACGTTTTCTGTAGGTAAAGAGCAATATCGAAAGAGTCACCGATCAGGGAACCGGTTGCAGGATCGTCCATGATGGGCAGGGTGTAAAAGTCTTTGCCATCAGCGAATTTGCGACATGCCGGTACTTTGAGGCTGATGCGGACGTTGGCAATGTCTGGCAAGGCTGTCCATGACGTCGAGTATGGGAGGCCTTTGAAGTTGAGCGCCAGTCGGCTTTTCCAGGGGTTGGGCGCGTAGCAGTTCTTCTCCGCGGGAGGACGCGCGGCAATGTCATAAAGGACAACGGTGTCTGATGAAGTTGAGGCCGTTGACATGATGGTAGCTGGGGATGTGAGCTCGACGTGGATGTGTTATATGGGTGGTGTTTTAAAATACGGGGTTGTACGGAGTATACAAAAACTCAATCAGTGGCTTCTATTTATGGTTTAGTGCCCTATCTTTCTGTTTTTCTTTTCCCTTTCAAGGCTAGCGGGCCGGCTTCCACTCGGCCGTGGTGATCGTTTTGGTCAGCGCAATGGTATTGAAGAAAATCTAGAAGAGTTATTCCTCAGCCACTTCGCCCAACTATTCAACAAATATGCTGACGCCAACGGCAAATGATGCCGAGGTTCCTTTGTTCAGACTGAGGCTCGGGTACCGCTTTCTCAGACTGTTGGATAGGAACGGTATGCCAGGCAAGGGTGTTCTCTTGACATAACAGCCATCCAGGAAGCCATTTGACGTCATTCGATAGCATAAGTAATGCCAGGAGGTTGAGTCATAGTTTCTTTTCAACGAAGTTACATGTTGAGCATTCATATCACTTGCTCCACATCTTCTAGAGAATCCAATTCACAAACTCTGGAAGCGCTTAAGCTATAGTGTTAGTGGAGAAATAAAGAAGAATTTTGGAGGTTTTATTAATACGGGGCTGAGATAAATACTAAAAGATAGAAAAGATGTGAGATTATACGGGTAGTAGAATGTTCAATATCTCGAAGTTGACCAGCTGCATATACTGTACACTTTCCTGGTCGTCACTTGAGTCTATATACAGACAACAAGTCGCTTAGCAAAACTAAAACGAATCCACGTTATAAAGAATAAACCAACAATACACATACCCCCAGCGTAGTAAGCTGCGGGTCGAAAAAGCGAGATATCTCCATTGTCACCGTTCCTCACCAACGAATATATGCCTGATGCGATTGGACTGCCCTTCACAATCGGTTAGTATGAAACAGAGCTTATATGAGATCCTAATGTTAAACTCACAAAGAAGAACCCGAAGAACCAGGTAGTCCATACAAGAGGCAAGATGCCGAGCGTGTTTTCCGGCCCCATCGTTGCACCAAGCATAGGCGGAACAAGGCTGAAGAAAGCACCGCACCCAATGCCGTTGAAGATGAGAAAGACGGAGAATATTCCGACCGTAGATGCCAGAGGCCATACAACAAGAGAGCTGAGACCAATGAACAGTAGGCAAACGATCAGGCTGTTGAGAGGGCCCAATAGGTGATCGGCTGTGTAGCCGCCTAGCACGCGGCCAACAGCGGAAGCCAAATTCCAAGCAGCCAGTATCACAATGCCAATCTGGTCTGAGTAGCCCATGGACCTTGAGAAGATAGGAATGAAGTACGGGGGGATGAAAAGTGGGAAGCACGACAGTGATGTTCCGGCGATAATGAGGAGGAATCGTGGTTCCTTGAACCGATACCTAAATCACTGTTAGTCAATGATCTCCAGTGACTGTAAGAGCTATAAAAACTTACCATTGAAGTTTCAAACCTGCGTTCATTGATCCTTTGGGTTGCTGGATGAAATACGACGCCGGGATGCAGACCCCCCAAAGCATAAGACCCAAGATGCGAAATGTCCACGCAACATCCAGTCTTTTTACAAGCAGATTTGTCGCAATGCTCATTATAGCTGCACCAATGCTCCCTCCGCCAAACACAATGCCCATCGCCAGGCCTCGGTGCCGTTTGAACCACCGGAGGGGAGCAGTCGAGCATGCCTTGAGAGGAGGGTTAGTTAGGGTACAAGATCAGGCACCGGCATGTACTCACAAAAATGGAGAGCCCTCCGCCTATCCCAAAGATAACACCGTGGAAGGCAAAAAGGGCTCCAATATGGTTTACTGTCCAACTAGCGAGGAACTCACCCAGCCCCATCAAGACACCTCCAACCAGGGCTGTCTTCTGGTAACCAAGCTTGCGAACCGCGATGCCATAGAGAGTACTGAGTGATATCATGAAGGATGTTCCAAGAGACCCCACAAATGTTAAAGTCGTCAGACTTGTTCCGGTCACTTCAACGAGCCTCACTTGCATGATGCCCCAGGAATAAATAACACCGAGGTAAACGAAAAGCGAGCATGCAGCTGCAGTGACCGCAACCCAACCCCGAGGATTATCAAACACGACTTCTGGCGTTTCAACATCTGGCGGTGAGTAGTGAGGTTGTGAGTGGTCACTGTCGCTTCCCTTTTCATTATCCACTGAGCTTGGCCAGTCAGTGACTGGACTGTTCGCCTGGGGCTCCATATTCCAGCGCTGCAGTGACTGGTCAAAGAAGAAGAGATGGTTTTTGAAAGAAAGATAGATGTGCGAACAGCTTGATGCGGGATAAATCAGAGACGGTCGTCAGGTTAAATAAGCGACTCAGCATCTACCACCGGATCTGGCAATGGCAAACCCGACAGTGAAACCGATGTTTGGACCGCACAGTTACCGTCCAGTGGGTCACAGAATAAGATAATGTTTTGTCATACACATTTCCAGAGGGCGATGGGCCGGATGCAGTCGGATCGTCGGTGTCGGCTGAAAATATGCCATTCCCGAGTCCCGACGAACCGTCGGATTTCGGCTTAGAGTCACTTATAAATGAATGCCAGAGCTTCGACAAGCCAGTCGAGCTTTAAACATCAAGAAACAACCAAGTCTTTACAATTTTCAGAGTTCCCTATCAGTTTCAGATCTTCCCGCCATGGCCCCTTCAACAACCGACTTCGCAGATGGTTCCACATACCAACACGCTATGCCCGTGAAACCCGTGCAACGAGAAGGCTACTTGATGCACAGGTCTCTTGTGCAACACCCTTACATGGTCGAGTCAGCAAATGGCATTGAGCTAAGACTATCTAATGGACAAAGGATCATTGATGGTTGCGGTGGCGCAGCAGTTGCTTTGATCGGCCACGGCAACGAAGAAGTCATCCAAGCCATTACCGACCAAGCCCGCCAGGTCAGCTACGTCCATACGCAGTCGTACACAACTGCGCCAGCCGAGGACCTTGCCGATATTCTCCTGCATGGAAACCCCTACGGCCTCGAGAAAGCCTTCTTCGTTGGTAGCGGCAGCGAAGCTGTTGAATCAGCGCTGAAGCTTGCCCGCCAATACCATTACGAAAAAGGCGACTTGGACAGAGTGCACATTATTTCCAGACGTCAATGTTATCATGGAAACACAATGGCCACCATGTCTATCTCTACCAATATTGCTCGACGAGCGCCCTATCAAGGGTTCCTGTACCCCAACGTATCTCACGTCTCGCCCGCTTTTGCTTATCACTACAAGCACGAGGCCGAGACAGAGGGCCAATACACCACCAGGCTTCTTCAGGAGCTTGAGGATGAGTTCTTGCGAGTTGGGCCAAATAACGTTGCCGCATTCATCGCAGAGACGGTGGTTGGCGCGACTTCCGGCTGCGTTGCGGCGCCTTCCGGCTACTTCAAAGGCGTCAGATCCCTTTGCGACAAATACGGAATCATCATGATACTCGACGAGATCATGTGTGGTGTTGGGCGTACAGGTACCTTCTTCGCCTTCGAACAAGAGGGAGTTGTGCCCGATATAATCACGATCGCGAAAGGTCTCGGTGGTGGTTACGCTGCCATTGCTGGTGTCCTGATCCAAAAGAAGGTGGTTGACGTCCTCAGAGAGGGATCAGCTGCTTTCAACCACGGGCACACATATCAAGCCCACCCCATCTCATGCGCTGCGGCCTTGGCTGTGCAGAAGATCATCAAGCGTGAGAACCTGGTTCAGCGATGTTCGGTAATGGGCACGGTCATCGAGAGACTGCTGCGATCCGAACTCAGTGATTGTGAGTCGGTAGGAGATATTCGTGGCCGAGGTCTGTTCTGGGCCGTTGAGTTTGTCAGAGACCGAGCGTCAAAGGAACCGTTTAACCCATCTACCAAATTTGGGTTGTTGGTGCAACAGCTGGCTTTTGAGAAAGGCGTTGCTTTATATCCCGGTGGTGCGACTGTTGATGGTGTCAAAGGTGATCACATCTTACTAGCACCGCCGTTTACAGTCACAGAGGAACAGCTGGGCACTATCTGCAAAGTACTTAGAGAAGCAGTGATACAAGCAGAGAGCAAGCTTCCTTCAGTGTAACGTATACAATTATAAACAGCATACCTTTAAACTACATTCGAATCAATTTGTCAAATTATACTGCAATCTCTTTGTGCGGAACCTTATAAAATACTGTTCAAAGTTACTCTATTGGTGCTGGCGTTCCAACGTCCGACATTTGTCTTTTCACAGATTCAAGAGGGCCCCCAACCGCCACTTATTCGCAATCAGCATTCCTACGAAGTCAAGATAGTTGTACTGTTACTCCGGGGTTACACTAGCTGAATTCTTATAAACATAGAGCTTTAGTCAGTGCATGTAAAATTAGCAGAGAGCCTTAAGCTGACAAGTATACCTCTTCTGGGCGGAAGTCGACTCAGACAATTTAGAAGCACACTTGCATATGATCCACTCCACATGTCAGAGTATCGTAGTTATTGTGCGCAATGGGAACCGTTACGTGCACCGGGGGACGTAATAGCTCCCATAAAGTAGCTGTCTTGACATATATCTAGGTCCGGCAGGGGTTAATCTGCTGCGCTGCCCCGGAGAATTATGATGACCATGCCCACTTCGGTCTTCGGTAGATCCATCCTCGGTGCTCAGCTTGGCTGGACAAGCGATGTTTCAAACACGTGGACTTGAGCCTTGGTTTGCTCGGGCTTGTTATGTGGTCGATATCCTTTTTCCTCCTGCATGTTAAGTTACCGCAAGCAGAATTGTCAACTGCGAGGGATATGGTGATTTGGCCTGTATCAGTGGTACGGTCCATCTACTTAGTGGCCCAGGCCGCTTAGAAAGCGAGACAGCTCATCACTGCTTGCTAAGCAGAAACGTTAAGTGACAAGGGTTTGAACCGTTGTCAATGAGAGAGTAAGGAGGAGCGCATCTCTAACATAAGAGCACGGTTGGTAAGCAAGGATATCTATCGCCTGCCCCTACATCATCAAGCTAATGCGAGTGTATCAAGCAGCTGACGTGATAGCACGTTGTGTAAGCACAAGCACATGTGTTATTAGTCAAAATCAACAATCCTGATCACGCATCTTTAACTGGCCTAAAATCTGACATGGAATGGTAACGACGTTGTGTAGCAGGGAGTGGCACCAAGTAGCAATTTTCCCCAACATAACCAACCTTGGAGTTGTGTGTATTTAACGACTACTATTTTTTTGTTTTCGATTTGTCATTTCGGACCGTCTTCACATTTGGGTGAATTATTACATCGGTATGGTGGGCTATTTGCGAGCTTATTGTCTAGTAGGGTGACCGATTCGCTTAGAAATCATATGGCCGTTCACCCGTTGCTTATTGTGGGATAAAATACCACTTTGGATGGAAAGGTTGGAAGCCATATCCTGCCAGGTTTAGATCATAGGGCAGGGATGGCCCAAGCAGACTACAAAAGGTATTATGTGCTTGTGTGAATCTTGGGTTCTTGTGTGAACCTCGATAAGGACTTGAACCAGACTACACTGACTAAATACTTGACAAAATGCAGTTTGCTACAGCTCCGGCCTTAAGGCTGATCCTTGCCTCCTTGCTTGCTCTTCCATATCTGGCTGGCGCTCGTAACAGCGCGCTGCGGACGACTCGCCTGACAACCAGCGATGGAACCACCTACGCCTATGACTTTGTCCCAGCCATGCCTAGCCAACCCACCGTGCTGCTCCTGCACGGATTTCCCTCCACCCGTCGAGATTGGCGCTACCAAATCGGCAATCTGACCGCTGCAGGCTACGGCATCATCGCCCCAGATTTGCTCGGATTCGGCGATACTGATCGCCCTACAGATCTTGAGGCATACAAGCTAAAACGCATGTCGGGACACATCAGCGAAATTCTCAACCACGAAGATGTTGACAGCGTGGTCGGTGTCGGTCACGATTGGGGCACTATGGTGCTCTCCAAAAGCCTCTACTGGCATCCTGAGCGTTTTGACAAAGTCGCTTTTCTATCAACAGGATACACACCCGTAGGCACTTTCTCGGACATCGACGCTATCAACGCCGCCTCCTGGAAGCAGCTTGGATATACTCAATATGGCTATTGGTATTTCTTCAATTCATACAATGCTGCAGACCTTATGGAAGAACGAGTGTGTTCTCCAACAGTTTCTTCTCCCTGCCGAGACAATGACTAATAATCCTGACAGATTGAATCGGCCTTTTCGCTTCTCTATCATCAGAATACTTCCGCTTAGGCCCAGGATTTTGCAAACATTGGTGCGACGCGGACCTAGCTGACAGCCAACACAACGACTTCGCTGCCCGACTTTATCAGTGAGGACACCAAGGAACACTGGATTGCGGCTTTTGGCAGGAAAGACGCATTTACTGCATCTCTCAACTGCTACAAATCCATTATGCGGGGGACCCAAGCAAAGGACGAGGAGGGTGTTTCAAATGACGGTAAGAAGATACGCATACCAGTTCTAAGTGTCGGTGGCCTGCGAGATCAAGTCGCTCTGGCCGAGCAGCTCCACGAGACGATTCGGCCGTGGGCTGAGGGTATTCATACATCTCGTGACCTTGACACGGGCCACTGGATGTTATACGAGGATCCCGAAGGAGTCAGTTCCTTGCTGCTTGATTTCCTTAGCACTGATGGAAGTCTATGAGTATCTTTTAACTCAAGATATGCAAGTTGGTATGTAACGGAACAGTCCTGGTATATTGCTGATAGAGTCGAGCATGTTAATTGAAGTAGGTGGAAAGAGATAAGCACTAGGATAGAAGTTCATCAACAAACGTTTGTTGCAATGGTCAGATCACTGTAATCTCTACCGTTTTAAATGTCAGATGCTGTTGCATTAAGAGAACCCTTGGAGTAAACCCCAAGCCTCTAAGTATGAAATGGGACTTTGACATTGCTTCCTGGAATCAGCGCTAAAGAAGCCTACGTCGTTGATCTTTAGGCGACGCATAGCCGTGTTATTTCCAACAATTCACAACAAATTCCATACACACCCTCATTTATATGCAGTAGACTAGTAGTAGCCCAGATCTAGCCGCGTAAAGAAACCTTTGATACCGAAGACCTTCTCAGTTAATCCTCGTCACTAGTTGATGTCCAGGATCAGGACATGTGAAGAATGGACATCGCACTACTACTAACCATTAGCCGCTTTCCCCACAAACAGTCTTCCACACTCACCACATCTGCTCCTAATCCCGTCGATCCAGCATCTCCGCCGCCTGTATAGCCCGCCTCAGACGAAACTTACCAGCAAGCGCCACCAGTCGGTTCAAGATGTATCTTCTCTCAGCGGGTGGACACACATCGAGACTGGCCATCTTGGTCAGCGGCCATATGAGGTATCGCGCCTCAGTGCTCGTTTGTGAATCGAGTAGTTCGAGTGAGTAGGGGACACTGGCGAGCATGTCTTTGACGCGAGCTGCGCTTTCGAAGAGGGCCCTTTCCATCGGACGTCCGGTCGCGCAAGTCGGAATCAAGAGATCGGTGTTGCAGGGATTCATCCGTGGTTGAATCACACAAGGCCGCAAACATTTGTTCTCTGAGGGCTAGTCGCATTAGTCTGGCCGTGTTGTGTAGCCGCGCTATCTGCTGATCTTGGTATTGATGCAGAATACCTTCAATGGTATGGATCTCGTGACGCTGCCAGTGCGCGGCATCTGCATCAGTGATATAAACGAGCTCAAAGGGGGCCATCGCGTGTAGCTCGTCTTGAAATAAGCACCCAGCCGCAGTGTCTCCTCCAGTACTTCCTTGGCCGGCATACTTCCTATCTTTGGCGCTGTCAGAGCCACCTGACGAAAAATATACATACAAACAGTCTTACGCACAGAGAAGACATGCAACTACATCGGGACCCAGTAGGAGGTAAGAAAGACAGGATACGTAATATATTATACACAATGATCCTCGGGGGTAAGAGGGAGACCAGCAAACAGACAGTGCCGATGGTTAGGGGGTGACAACGACGTTATGGTACGGATAACTTTGGAGTCACTTCTGGGGATAATGAGCGGATGTATCAAAAGCTTCGCCTGTAAAGCGAGTGTAATATTTCATGCCTGTATCTTGGCTGGAAATTTTACCAGATTCCAAACCAGTCATGAAAGGCAGCTATAGACAGTTGTATAAAAACTTCAAGAATGAGAATGAAGCCAAGATGAGAAACTGTGATCCCCTTCACAGAATCCCCTCTGCAACTCAATCTATCGAGGAGTCGTGGTTGTTTAAGAGTACGTCCTATAGGATAGGACATGTGTAGAACGGTACGATTGGTGTCAAACGTGGCCTTCTCTGATACGGAAGCAAGCCATGGAACGATCGATAGCGACAGGACTGCAGCATTCTGCGATGCGATTCAAAATTCGACCACGATGGAAGCTGTTACATCCCGTCTTCGGTGACAGCAATTCCAGTCAGACATCAAGGAGAGTTTGGAACTTCAGCCGTCATCACTCGTGCAATAATGGCGCTCTGGGCCTAGATCTTCGACCAGCGCAGAAGCACAGCGGCAGCAATAACCGGCAGCACGCTTACCAACTCTCCCAGTCCCGCAAACTCTGGAGGAATCCTCGCGTTGACAAAGGCACCGGCAGCGAGAAGAACCGCGAAGGTATTGTACACAAAACTCCACCCAAAGTTGAACTTGATGCGGTTGACGGATTTCCGACTCGCGTTCATCATGGTCAGAATACCAGCCAGGGAAGGACGCATGAGAACAACATCCGCAGCGGATTGCGCGACATCTGTGCCTTCGTTCATATGGACGCCGATAGTAGCCTGCGCGAGAGCAACGGCATCATTCGTGCCGTCGCCGCAGAAAACGACAACCGGCTTCTTGCGATCTGTGGCAGTACCGAGGAGAGTCTGGATGTAATCTTTCTTGTCGGCAGGCGAGCTTCGAGAGCGCACATTGTCACCAGGGATGCTAAGCTTGGATGCCAAGGTGCGAACGGCTCCGTCATCGTCACCAGAAACCACATGTACCGAGACACCACGTTTCTGCAAGGTTTCGACCGTTTCCGCAGCATCAGGTCGAAGTTCGTCCTCAAGTCCATAGACCGCCTTTAGCTCATTGTCGATCGTAAAGCAGAACACAGTGCAGCCTTGAGCAAGCATCGGTTGGACGAGTTCATGGTTCGATAGATTCAGCCAGCGAGAGTTGCCAGCTCGAAGTTTCTGACCGCCCAGGGTGGTTTCGACACCTTTACCAGTCAAACTCTTCGGCTCGGGAACAGTGGCAATCACGACTCCGATGTCCTTGAGGTGGGCAGCTACAGCAACCGAAACCGGGTGTCGACTGTTTCCAACCAGACCCAGAAGAAGTGGAAGCTTGTCCTCGTCGACGCACTCGTTTCCAACAACGGAGTGCTTTCCTCGAGTCAAAGTTCCCGTCTTGTCAAACACGACGTGCGAAGTCTTATGGGCGACTTCAATAGCGTCCGCGGACTTGAAGATGATACCCTGTTCCGCCGCGACTCCGCTGGCAATCACAATGACCATCGGAACAGCCAATCCAATTGCGCATGGGCAAGAGACGATGAGAACAGTGATGGAGTAGGTGATGGCCTGACTGGTAGCTTCAGAACCTCCATAACCACGAACAGTTATGCCCACTGCGACCCAGATGACAAACGTAATGATCGTCAATGCCACCACCACGGGGACAAAGTAGGATGCCACCCGATCTGCCAGGTCCTGTAACTTAGGCTTCGACAGCTTGGCCTCGTCAACCATCGCAGCAATGGCGTGGATAGTATTGTCACCAGGCAGACGGTTCAGCCGAACAGTCATGACTCCAGATCCATTGATAGATCCAGCAATCACCACCGATTTGGGATACTTCTCCACCGGTCTGGATTCACCCGTGAGCATAGACTCGTCAACCTCAGAAGACCCGGTGACAACGGTGCCGTCAGTCGGAATTCTGGTGTCTGGAAGAATCTTGAATGTGTCGCCATATTGAAGAAGTCGGGCGTCGATCTCACGTTCCGTTTCACTTTCTTTGTCGATAAGGATGGCTGTCGATGCTTGGAGTGACCGGATAGAAATGGACTCAACAGCTCTCTGACGGGCGAGAGCTGCAACCCATCGGCCAACCATGATCAGAGTGACCAAGAGAGTGCTCGTTTCGAATAACTGCCCCGTCGAAAGGGGTTTCCCTGCGACGAAGTACCCAAAAGAGACCACAGAGAAGATGTAGGCAGCACTAGTGCTCAAGACGATCAAGAGGTCCATCTCGATAACTCTGGAAAAAACAAGCGCCTTCAGAGCCTTAGGGTAGAAAGGTCCTGCGATAACAGATTGAACGAGGGTTGCCAACGCGAGTGAAGCCGAGGAATAGGCCAAATCCCGCTCAGGAAGAGGCGCCCATGCCATGACAAGGACAGGAATCGTCAAGACAGCGGAGAGAAGCGTCAGGTTTCCAACATGACGGACATGCTTGCTCCCAGCCTCCAGCGAAGGATCAGCACGAGGCGGAGCAAGTTCAATTGGCGGACCCCAGATCTTCTCGGCGAGATCTCGGGCTCCCACAATCTTCGAATCAAACGCAACTCGTACGGTCTGCTTGCCCACAAGTGCCATACCAATGACACCTTCCGGCCATGTCTGACTCATGAATTTCGAGGGCTCATCGGGGACGATAAGATCCAGGCAAGATCCCTGGCTCTGAACTCTTTCGCACTTGAATTCGGTCGTTCGCTCCAGATGTTTCACGACTTCTTCCACCGAGCCGAGGCGAAGGTCGATATTGAACTCAGCTCGTGAGAGAACCAGGCTTGTCTTCAGGTTTTTGACAGCGGGGACTGTAGCGAGAGTTCGATTGAGCTTTGTCTCGCAGCCAGTACAAGTCATGCCGGAAATGCTGAGAACAACATGCTCCTTGCCGGTACCCTGGTTCTCTATGTCGGTGATAGCCTGAATCGGGACCTTCTCAACCTCCAACCGGTGATGAGGCGCAGCAGAGGGGCAACAGGCATCGGCGCAAGGGCCCTGAGAGCTGACCGGTCGCTTTTCCGAGCAGCAAGAGTCCGCACAACTAATCTTTGGTGCCTTGGCGATATCCTGCTTGGGTGGCTTGCTGCAAGAACCAGCCAAAGCGGCATCGAGAGTCTCTTTGGCAACCGCAATCTTGGCTGTTCCGCAACAAGATCCTGCACATCCTCCAGGTGGAGGTTCAACAACGGGCTCGATTTTCGAATAGCATGAGTCCGCAGAGATGCTCTTGGTATTATTGTCGTTGACATGCTTGCCCTCGGGGCAACAAGATGCGGGGCAGCCGACCTTGGGAGGGGATTCGTCGACTCGCTCAGTCTCGGAGCAAGAATCAAAGCATCCAGTGTCGGCGACAGGCGGATTGTCGGGGGAGCGGCGCAATTTGGCACAATTGTCCTTCACGGATGGAGCCTTGGCAGGCTTGTTGTCAGGGCAGCAAGAACCGGGGAAGTTGCTCTTTGTTGGAGCCTCTTTGACTGGAACCTTGTCCTTCGCACAGCAGGATACAGAAGGTTTGATGTCGGCTACAGCTTCCACAATAGGTTTGGCCTTCGAGCAGCATGAATCCGCGCAGCTGGTCTTGAGGGGAGGCGGCTTGGCAGGGTTCCCCTCGGAGCAGCAAGACTTGGAGCATTTGTCCTTGATGGAAGGTTCTTTGGCGGGCTTGTCCTTGGAGCAACAAGAGCCTGCGCAGGCAGCTGTAGATGAATTTTTGGCAGATTTGACGCTTTCGCCAGAGCCCTTGCGTAGGCGAAGACGGTTCTGCGCAGCCTGGTCCTGCGTGACGGAGCCGTTGCTGCTGTAGGAATCTAGCGAAGTGCGAAGAAGGGAGCGAGCAGACAACTTGTTGGAGCACTGCTTCCCGTCCAGCGAATGGCGATGGCGAATTTCACAGCAGGTTTCCTGACCGAGAGCAATGAGAGCACGGCAGATGCATCCCAGGGCCTGGAGAGTGGCGCCATAGCGGTCGAGGGCAGAGGTGCTATGCTGGCTGCATGGCTTGCCGTCGGCAGCTCCACTGCAAGCTAAGATGATTTAACAACCTCGAATGGCTTTCTATAAGCGCGGCTACTCACTCTTTGTCTGGGCGTTTGCTCCGGGAGCAGCGACAGTACTCATCTCGCATTCCCGCATAGCCAAGCGGTCAAGGCAAGACGTGTCGCAACATGGGCCTACCTTGCCACGACAGCAATCAGGCGCGTCGGTATCATCCTTGGCTTTGTCATCCGCGCATTTGCCAGACGAGCAGCAATTGTCCGGTTTCCCGGTGTTGGGCTCTCCCTGGCCCGGGTCCTTGGTCTCGAGAGGCTCGTTGTCGCTGTCGTCGCTGTCGCCGCCATCGCAGCAAGAATCCTGACAACAGCCCGTTTCCTCCATTGGAGCCGCGATTGGTGCAGCAACCGGCTCAGTGGTTGGATCCTGTGGGCCGCAACAGTCGCATCCCATTGTTGAAGTAATGTTTTGCTTCTCAGTCCGAATTTCGTGAGTTGGGGTTGAGAAGGTGGTGGAAATTGATGTCGAGACTGGTCTACTTAGCGTGGCCCTCTCCTTGGTCCGTGCTCGAGGGACCACATTGCAGCCAGCATCTGTACCAGTCAAGTCAAGCCAAGTGTTGCGTGTGGGTGCCTCAGGCATGAGGCCAGAGCAGCCCACACACTCTTGTAGCCTGACCCGTCGTAGCCCTAGTTAGCTGGATTATCAACATACACCTCTTTGATCTCACCCCCTTACAACACCAAGCCAAGGCCAAACCGCGATTCGATTTTCCATCCTACCTTGCTTCACTCAAAAAATTTACGATTCCTTGCAATATGCTCCTTTCTCTGCTGTCTCTTCCCTGTGATCATCTCTTTCTTGCTTCCTTCTTCTCTACTCCACTTTCTAGGTCTCCCATCTCATTTTCTACGACTGGGTTACTGTATTTATTTAATTAATTTAAATATATGTAAAATCTTATACTTAGTTCTCTATTAGTAATTTGTATTCTTTTTATTATTTACCTTTTACCTTTAAAGATAGGTTATAATACTTTTGAAAGTAATTTCCTAAGACTTATTTTTATTAGTATCTTAACTAACTCTAACTTTAATTATATTAAATCATTCTTAAAATTAGGCTTTAATAATAAGCTAGGTAATACCATAATTTAAATTAAACTCTATAGTAGTATTATAAAATTTACCTTACCTTTCTAATACATAGCTTCTCTTATTTAATACTCTATGGCTAGAAAGATGTTTAAGTTTAAAGTATTAATTTATAGATAATAAAATAGATAGTATCTATATTAAGACTAATATAAAATAAGCATACTTTAATAGTAATATAAACAAAGAATAAAGCATAATATAATAATGACCGTAGGTTTATTTA